>OY998176.1:175723355-175929891 GCA_963921935.1 Galeruca laticollis
CATTTCTTACACTAGTCCTTCACATCGTCGGAGCTGTTCATCCAATAAAACCTTTCACGGACTCGCTGAAGGGTTTTCTTCACTCCCAGATGACCTCCCGATGGATAGTCGTGTAACTTCTTCAGTACCTCAGCTACTCTTGTTCTCGGGATAACTAGCTGTCTCCTCATCTCGGAACCATCATCGTTTAAGGACTCTTTTTAACAGCCCTTCTTCCAGGACAAGTGAGCCCCACTGAGCCCAATATGCCTTGAGTGTCGGTGAAAATCTTGACACTTCTTGCCAGGTAGGTCGCCGATTTTCTTCCTTCCATTGCCGGATCATCTTCAGGTGAGGATCATTCTCCTGATCTTCTCTGATCCTGGTGGGTGACCATTCCTCGTTGACTACTGTAATTCTTGAAACTGCAACTTCCTTAGATTTCGACTTGTTGCATTGTGAATAGTCTACAGGGCATGGCCTAGAGGCAAGGAGTTGGCTTTTTGGTGATTCACATTAGCTGGATGTTCACCCCTGTCTGATTTCCCCTGCGTCTGTAGGTGTTGGGTTACAGGAGTCGTGGGGAGCTTAGACGGACTGCGTGCGTGCTCTAGCTCGCCACACTTCCGGCATTTGATCTTCTTGGGCCTCTTGTCTGCCATACCTTTCAACAAGTTGACGATCTGATTAAGTTTGTCATCGTTATCTTCTTCCTGCATGGTTCTACCTTTGTTGTACCGCGAGCTTTTCTAGTCTGCTTTGCATTTAAGAGGTTCTTGGTTTACAGGAGTCGTAGGACGCTTACACGAACTGCGTGCATGCTCTAGCTCGCCACAATTACAGCACCTGATTTTCTTCGGCTTCTTGTCTACCATACCTTTCAACAAGTTGACGATCTGGTCAAGTCTGTCATCGTCACCTTCTTCCTGTATGGTCCTATCTTTGTTGTATCCCGAAGCCATCGTGGCTGCTTCATATTCAAGAGCAGCAGTCAATGCATCGGCCAATGTTTTAGGATGGGCTAATCGAAGCGTCTTCTCCATATCGTGGTCACACAAGCCGTCAATAAAGGCCTGGATGCCTAAACATTCCATCATGTTCTCTGGTGCTGATGTATAAGCAAATCGAACTAATCGGACAATATCCATTTCATATTCTTGAAGGGGTTCGTCACGTTTCCGCCTTCGGTTCTTCAGCTGGAATCTCTACAACTGTTCCAAATGTTCGTGACCATATCGCATGTCCAACCTCTTCTTCAGCTGCTCGAAGTCATCCATTTCTTCCAAAGGTATCGTCTGGAGTACATCTAAGGCATATCCGCGAAGCGCGATGGTTAAGTTCACTGCCTTCTCTCTATCGTACCAATTATTCTAGCGGCTGCCTCAAATTGTTTCACATAGTTGGTCCACGACATTTTTCCATCGAACGTTGGGGCCTTGACTCGGGTAAAACTGCCAATGTCTTCAAACTTAGATACCGTTTCTGGCTTGCAAGGTTTCGTTTGCTCGGTCTTCTTTTCTTCCTCTGGCGTGCCTCGCGTTCTTGAATAGGCAATCTTTTCCTCCAACTCCTTGATTTTCTAGTCTATCGTTGTAATCTTATTCTCGATTTTCTCGTCCATCGTTGACATTTTATTCTCGATTTCAGATTTTAGAGACGAAATTTCATTTTCAACGTCAGCGGCACTGTCGTTTTTCATTAATAAGATATCGGCAGATATATCGTTCTTCAAAGTAGAAATCTTCTCGTCCATATTCACAGAAATGTCGATCTTCATAGCAGAAATATCGTTCTTTATAGCCGAAATATCGCTTTTCACATTCGTAGAAATCTTCTCTTCCATGCCAGAAATATCGTTCTTCATAGCAGAAATCTTCTCGTCCATGTTAGCAGAAATATTAGCAGAAATGTCGATCTTCATAGCAGAAATCTTCTCGTCCGTGTTCTCTTCCATGGTTGAAATCTTCTCGTCCATGTTAGCAGAAATTGACGAGATTAAGGTGGAAGCCTCGTCATTAAATAAAACTGTTTCTGGATGAAAGCCGTCATTTTTCAGTGCTACTTTAAGTCTTTCTACTAATTCACTTTTCTTACCGGACGTTTCCAACTCATCTTCCAATTCTGCTCTTAATTCCGTGACTTTCAGATCCCTTAATCTCTTGGCCATTTTTACGTAGCAATTTATTTATATTACCCCACACCTGACACCAATGTAATGCTTTTCTAATTTATTTAAAACGTAAATGGGTGGGATAAATTTTAAACACACGGTATGGCTACTTACTAATTTATTTAAACGCTAACTCACTAACACTTAATTTATATATACTTAACTAATCTCTTAAATCTAATTTATATGCACACAAACTTGATTATATTAGCACTTTACTGTGTATTTCTGTTTATTTCTCAATTTATGCAACATTTTCCATTTAATTTACATTCACTAAATTTATGATGTTTACTACAATTTCCACAAAAATTCTCCTCTATTTTACAATTCTTGGCAAAATAATGAAATCCCTGACATTTAAAACATTTTACAACACTTACAAATTCAAAAATTCTACACCTATATACTAATGTATACAAACTCCATACTTCTAAGAAAAATTAAAGTTTCAGTGTCTACTTCTATTACTCGATTAATTGATCCTGTTTTATTTATTTCTTTGTACTTATTTATTACTTTTAAATGAAAATTATCACCATTGTTTCCAATTTTGTTTTGCCTTATAATTACTTCTTCAATTTCTTCATCTACTAGTGTATCTTTGGGGACGTTAATAGAAACAGTTTGTCAAATTGATATAAGTTTTAATCATTTGATTCCAAATCATTAATTCCTCCATCGTCCATGTTAAAAGTTTAGTAAGAAATACAAACAAAATCCAATTATAAAAGCAATAAAAGTTGACTTTACAGTTCAGTTTAATAAGAAAAGACAGGAGATGCATTAGAGTAAACCGTGCAAGACAGCCCAATTATTTCTAGCTTCAGACCAGGGATCAAAATGACAGTTGCACAACCATTTCACTTAAGATCCCAATGTAAAAACAACCTTTTCAATTGGAACATATTTGTATTCACTGCGCAGAATCCTGACGATGCATTGTACCATAATTTCTTGTGTTAGAACAAGCCTATTATTTTAAAAAATGGAAGGCAATTAGAAAGCAGTAATTTTATTATATAGTTTTTCTTACAATCGCCACAATGTGAGGCATATCATGAAATGTCTGAATTGATTTTAAATTCATATTACAGTAATTTTGAAAATAACGGTGTTTGTTAATGTGGAGACATAAAAATTTGTGATAAACTTTGCTCAGTTTGTCTATGTCCAAATCATTTAGGGTTTCTGTTTTTTATCTCAATAATTTCTTTGTATTTAAAATATGTACGTTTGTGAGGTTGTCGATTGCATTTTATATTTATGACCATTTATTTTTATTTTCCAAATAATGTTAGTCATTCCTAGATATTTCGTGTGCAATTTAGGTAGGAAATAGAACATACTGAAATTAAATTTTATTAATTGGAATTTTGCTTTTTAAAAGCTGGCAACTATCTGTTGTAATTTGTGGCATATTTGAATGTCTTTGTTTGAAGAGGTAACTTAATTTTTGTTTTTTCTACTTATTTTTGTTTTAAATAAAGATAATAATAATAATAGCATTTATTGCCCAACAGATCTTACAATCCCGTTAAAGGGCAATACATACAAGTGTGTTTATATTTATATAAAAGTAGACAAAATAAAAACGATCAAAACAGTGATAGGAGTGACATAAATGATACAAAAACAAAACATAAGCAAAATTAAAACATTACATACTACTTGTTACAAGTTTAATGAAAAAACAAATCACACTCTTTACAAACCTTATTAAAATTATTGCACATATTGAATACAGATGATCTCAGTAAGAGATTAGTTCTCACATTGTTATTATATAACATTGTGTTTTGCCTGTTATTAAATAGAGGCACGTTAAAATTTAGCAGCTCCAGCAAACTTGGACAGTCAATAAAACAGTGTACAAGCTTGAAGAGACATGACAGAGAAGCAAGAAACCTTCGGAACTCAAGACTCTCAAAATTGAATCTGTCAAGTAAAAGATCATATTGAAAACCTCGTTGTGGGTAGGTACCATCAACCTTGAAATCCAAGTACTTAAGAACCCTTCTTTGTAAATTTTCAATTCAGGATACATGGACGCTGCAATGAGGACTCCATACATTAGAGCAGTATTCAAGTTTAGATCTAATATAAGAAAAGTATAATGTCTTTAAACAAATGAGGTTGGCGAAACCTTTACAATTTCTTATAATGAATCCATACGTCATATTTGCCTCTGATACTTTCAAGTGACTACTTAATCTGGAATCAAAAACAACACCCAGATCTTTAATAAAGTAATTTCTATTTAACATGGTATCATTTTAAACATAGGAATACCTAATACAACATTTCTTACCTGTGAAAGTAACTGTACTACATTTCGATACCTTCAAGGATAAATTGTTGCAAACACACCAATTAGAAACTTCATCAATATCATTTTGCATCCTCTCACAGTCGGGCAAGTCAGATATTGATAAGTAAATATTTAAATCATCTGCATAAAATAGGTTATTAGTATCTATAGTTTGTGCCAAATCATTTATAAATAACGAGAATAACAATAACAAATAATTCATAGATACACACACGGAGTTTATAAAATCAAATTATATATTATACTTAAATTGTTTAGTACTTTTTATTCTCATTTTCATGCATAGACTACTTTCAAAAAATTATCTTTTTTATATTTGATTCTGTTTCAAGAGTTTTTGTATTTCTATAATAAAATGTATGTTTTTCTGTCATCTCATGATTAGCTAATGATATTCTTTTTATCATATTGATGGCTTCAATCTACCTTCCAAATATTGTGATGTTTGTCCTCTGCAAACAGCATCAACTATTACAACATACTTCATACATAATGCTAGTTTTTTGGCATTTTTTATTTTAGATCATTAAAATATTTTAATTGTGTGTTATATCCTTTGTGACTTATTTTAATTGTATATTATTTGATAACTGTCGGATTGTCCCTGGATATAATGGTGGATAGGTGTTTTATGTTTGCATCTTTAGAATTTGCTTGTTAATCAATTATAATTTCTGTCTATTCTTAATTTGAATATTATTATTATACCTTCATGATATTTATTTTTTCTGTGAGCAGTTTTGGCTTTTTCATTTTTTTTATATCTATTTAGTATGTAATAATATTCACATATCGATGTTACCACTGTCAAATAATGTCTTCATAAAGGTCAAAATTGAATAGAAACGTTAAAAAAATATGTCTAAAAACAAACAGAACTGTGGTACATACACATAGTTTGCACATCCACCACTTGCTTCAATTGCTTTCCATTATCTTTTCTTGCTCTAAAATAGTTGAATTTATTAAGTCTTTTACATGTAAGACATGTCTCTACTTTTTCACTTTTGACACAAATTCACTTTGAAATCTAATTGTTCTACTGACTAAATAATGTGGATACCAAAAATGGAACCACTAATTTTTCAATTAGAAGGTGATTCCAGAATGTTTAATTTAATTAACAAAATTGTATCAATTATTGAGTAATAATAACACTCATTTGTCATCTGTTCACTTATTTTACTGGTATATGATACTTGACTGATATCTGGCCGTCAAATTAATTTAATTATTTCTTCATCGAATATGGGTGTCACTAAAGTAAATGAGCTATAAACTTCCTTATTCATCTTTTTTGGTTATTTTCACTTGGTTCTTGAATTTATTGGGAAGTGACTTATATTTATTATCATAACCTTTTTATTTTTGGCACATTTTTCTGTATTTCTTTCTTTAATCGTTTGACTGGTAATCTGTATATCTTCACCATTCATTTTAAGATTCATATTTCTGTTACCACTAGCTGTATTTTAATTTTTTGTAAATGTTCTTTCTCTATTGTAACTGTTGTTCTGTGATTTAGATTAGGTTCAGTTAGGGTCTGTGACCTGTGGTTGTAACTACTTTAATTTGATTCTGCAAGAGTTGGCCTATAGCTCCCTGTCCATGGCTCAAACTGTCTTATTATAAAATTCATTTAATTTGTTTCATTACCTACAGTGTCTTAAAATTGAAATCTGATTTTGCTATAATGTAGTTTTTTAGACATGTATATTATTTTATATTTTTAGGCAGCAAAACAATCTCAAGGTGGCAGCAGAGTAAGTTTTCCTTACTTTATCGCTTTTAATTCCTTACTAAATAATATGGAACTCGTAAAACGTATTTATTTGAATGTCACCAATGGCCATAGAACACAAGAAGTCAGTAAAGAAGAGTTTATGCATTCAGCACAGGCTATGTCTCAGATGACACCATTAGAAGTTGATATATTATTTCAATTATGCGATGTTCTCCATCAAACTGGGTATGTACTCTATTTTTAGATTTTTATTTAATGCTAAAAATGCGAGTGAAGGTAAATGCTGGTTCCTGTGAACAATTTCCTATCATGAAAGAAATATTTTATAACAAAATTTGGCTGACAAATACAATTTGTATGGAATACAATGTAATATAGTAAAACAACTGATATTATTGTAATATGACCTACTCACTGTCCCAATAGTAAAATATTCTGATAATTAGATGATTGAATGTTGATAATTGAAATTATTTTGAAAGTTTAGGAATAAGTTTCTTCAATTAATCTAAGCCTACACTGTGGGTCAGGTTCATTTAGAATCCAATTAGGCTCTGTAATAAAACCTCATTTGATCGATTTTAAATTTCATACGATTTCTAGGGAGACATTTTTCTAAATGTAGAGAAAATCTAATCAATATGTACAGTGTACAGGGGAAGACAAGTAAGAAGTAGAATTGAATTTTTCAGTCCAAAACTAAAAATTCCATTTTAAAATCACAAAGCACTTGAGCAAAATTGGAACCCGTCGACATCCTTAGTCTGCAGTGCTGCTACAATGCCAAGGTAACCTCAGTGTATGTAACAATGAACAATAGATCTTACAAATCTCAGAGTACTTTTAACTTTACTGAAAATATACCGAGAGCATAATGGAAGTTAATTCTTCAGTTATTTTCAACGACATTTATTTGAGAAAGAGATATAATGGTAGGGCTATCGAAAATATTGAGTTAATAACATTGATTTGATTTATTTAGAGTTGAAAAATATATTTTCAAGATGTCAATAATAAAAGAACAAATGGAAGATATTGAAAAAATTGAATCTCTGATGAAATCGTTTCTTCTTTCATCAATCAAAAAGTGCCTAAACAACAGAGAACATCTGAAAATGCTGTAATCAAGCCTCTTTAGATATATGGCATAGAGATCTGGGATTGTGCAAAGAAATCAAACAAGGCCATTATCTAAAGAACTTCAGTCCAAAACACTTCGAATGTTAGCTGAAGTGACTTAATTCTACATGCAGATCTTGAACTTCGATTTTTCCAATAAGACTAAAAACAAATTGGCCAACAAAACCTAGAAAATTGTTGAAAGGGATTTGTCATTGGAGAAGACCTCATGACGCCATAGTAGAACCCATAGGCTTTGGCTGTATCATTTGTAGGAGTAACTTATTTTATCGATACTAGTAAAAATTATTTCTGAAATATCTCTCTCTGTAGCTTCACAACCCCTTGCGGGTTTTTGCTGCAAGCACGTCCTGCTGCCATCTATTTCAGTCCTTCATATCGCCTCTTCAATCCTGAATTTCAAGGGCATTCAGGATATCCCTCCGTTTGGGTCTGCCTAACGGCCTCTTGCCTGCTGGTTTCTCTTCCCATATTCTTATGAGGCGTTCGTTCCAGACTCTTTGAACATGTCCAGCCCACCAGCCTTTGGGCTTTTTAATTCATTCATTATGCTTGGCTTCTTATACATGCTATCTAGTTCTCCGTTTCTTCAATCTTGATATTGCCCAGTTATCTCATCTACTATAGGCCCATATATTCTTCTCAATATTTTCCATTTGAAACGTTTTAATAGTAGTTCATTCTGCTTTATGTTGGTCCAGGCTTCTGACCCATATGTTATGACAGGTCTAATTATTATCAAATAGAAACGTTTGCTGATGGTTTTTAATAGAAATAAGTTTCCAGAAATTTTCAAATGAATTTCTGTAGTTTCAAAGTAAAAAGTTTATTTTGGAGGCAAATCCACTAGAGTACGAAAACATTCTAAAGTAGGAAAATGTGTTGTAGTAAAATCCTTAAATTCGTACAGTATTTTAATTACCATAACCCAACTAGTTTCGATGTACAAAGTTATCTTTAGGGCAGGTAAGCAGTCAATTAAAGAAAAAGCATAGGACGAACAAAATAATAAATTGACAGAAAACAACAAACAACAATACACAACGTCTAGTTCTTTCGTTGTGTATTGTTGTTTTTTGTTAATTTATTATTCTGTTCAACCTATGCTTTTTCTCTAATTAACTGCTTACCTGCCCGGAAGAGGACTTTGTAAGTTGAAACCAGTTGGCTTATGGTAATTAAAATATTGTACGAATTTGAGCATTTTATTACAACACCTTTTCCTACTTTAAAAAGTTCCATTTTGTAACGCACTTAAAAGTTCATTTTTGTTCCTTGTTCCTCGTACATTATTTGATTACTTATTTTTTGTACAATTACTATTTCACCAAAATCCGTCAAAATTGAAGTTGCTTAGAGCCCAATGGGGGGTCTAGGGGAATGGTGCTCTGTCTGCTAACCGAGAGGCCCCGGGATCAAACCCAGGCCTAGATACATCATAATTAAAAATTCGGAGAGCCACCTGCCGGAAGGCAATGACAAACCAGCGACAGTATTCTGTCTAGTAAAGCCTCTCTATATAGACGTTCGGATCCGTCGTTAAACTGTAGGTCTCTTCTATCTATGGTAACTGGAGAGCACAACACAGGTAGAAGTGAGAGGTCGCCTTCATCCGATCACGGATATGGCACTGTAAGAAGAAGAGCCCAATTGGTTTTTAAATAAATTTGGTCCATAGTGTATTTCACGCAATTACCGACAAAGTAGAGTGGCTAATGTTTTTTTTTTGTACACAAAAATTGTATCAGAATGTTTTTTTTTCATGCATTCATTAACGAGGAAGGTTTACTGAAAAATAAAACAATGAAATCAGTACTTCAGTACATATTGGTCCTTACTTTTTATCTAATAATGTTTATGAACTAAGATTTCACTCTCATTTTGGCATTCACTTATATAACCATTGCCTTACCTATACATTTTAATTGCTTAGAAATATGTGAGAAACCTTGTAAATATCCCATTTATAAACATCAAGTGGAAGTTTTAATTTTGAATTGTTTTTAACATTGCTGCGCAATCGGAATTAGATTATTGTCCAAGGAAGATAAGGAATTCTGGGATTGGTTTGTGCCTTGAAAAATATTGAACTTCAATTAGGATTAATTGTTGTTTTTTATTATTGTAGGAGAATTGTGTACAATGATTTATATGCTATCGCACCTGAGCAGTACTTCAAACAAATTACAAATAGACTGGCTGAAATACATGCTGTAAATGTAAGTATATGATACACCTAGGTTGAGAAGTAAGCGTGTTTATAATCAGTGCTGCTTTTTATGTAAAAATATGTCATGTGTCAAATTTTGAAATGCTTCTAGAAAATATACTATTGTATTTTGTGATATTATAGTTATATGGATTTATTAGTATTAGCTTAAATAAGCATAACAAATTAATAGTCTTGCCAAACTATGGCTTTTGGCATATGTTGAAAATTTGACACTTGTCATTATTTACCTAGGTGTTTTTTTATTATCATTATTTACCTAGGGTGAGAAATATATTTATTTATTATCCAAACAGACCTTTCACAGGTCTAATTACAAGGATAAAAAAAGAAATACACAGTACAATAGTATATCAATGGTTAGAACACTAAGACTAACATCATGAATAACTTACTCACTCTTATGTAATACCTATATTTACACTGCCAATGTGGTTCAATACCAAGCTACGAAAGGTGCTTAATATATAATTAATTTCTAATTCAATAAAGCTATTAAAATAATTTGCCAATTGACACATGGCTACGACAGGGGACTTTGAAGAAGATACGGTCGAAATATTGAACATAGTACAGTTACTCGTTCTTCTGGGTGGAACATTAAACACCACTAAAGATAAAATCTGAGGTGCGTTAACTTTGTTGTTAATAATTTTGTGTAGAAATATTAGAATAGCTAACTTTCTCCTATCCTCCAAGGATAGGATTCTAAACTAAGATGAAAACTCCTAACTGTACTATAATCAGGGTAAACACCATACTTTTTATAATAAATATACCTCAATGTATCTTTTCTGAGAGATACAATGTAGTCTGATACTCTGTAAACCAAATCTGACTTGCATATTCTAATTTGGGTCTAACTAAACTGAAGTAAAGAATTTTAATGGCCTCAATGTTGGTAAAATTTGAAGTTTGTCTGATTATGTATCCCAATAACCTATTAGCGGAGTTAGCTACATTCATTATATGCCCTACAAATGAGAGTATATTATTGTAAGTAACTCCTAAATCTTTTACTTCATATTTACGTTTTAATGACTCATCATTAATTCTATACTCAAAAATGAGTGAAGGGTTTCCATAATATTATTATTTCTAATAGTTGTATCATAATGTGTTCCTGTTAAATAAGAAATGTTAAAGTCACCAATTATATAAGTTTTGTCTACATCCACAATATTAGTTTGCAAGAACTCAAAGGCAGCTTCGTATACGAACAATTTACTACCCGAAGGAATTTAAATTCCACAGAAAGGATAATTGCAACCGTTAATTTTGATACTTAGGGCCACCGCCTCAAAATACTGACTACATTTTGCTATAATAATTATTTTGAATCTTTTTCTTATGGCGATTAGGACACCCCCCCCCCCCAGTTGATTTATTGGTAACAACCAGATTCCTATCAGACCTAACCAAATTATAGATATCTGTATTAACTAATTCACCATCCCCAATCCCCTCCTGCAGCCACGTCTCAACCGCAACAATAATGTCAAATTCAAAATACGAAGAGTTGGTATAGAATCCGTTGCACTGAGTATTTAAACCACGACAGTTTTGATAATAGACATTTAGATCCATTAACTTTATCATGTCATGATGTTAGCTGCGAGCTCTTATTATATACATAATACAAAGGATAAAACTGATTAGCAGGATATTCTGCTTTCTTATAACTACTCCCTAAAAACGTGAAAATCAAATAAACCAATTCATGTATCTAACTCCTATATAATAATTTAGACAATCTGTATCACAAAGGAAAATGTAATGTAATGTTTTTATTTATCGAATTTCAATTTAATGCCCATAAATTCTAGAAGTACTTATCTATTGGAACAAAAAACGTAAATACTGTATAACACAATCAAAATATGAAACGTTCCTTTCATATCATAGCAAAAACCGAACAAATACAATAAACAAGTTTCAAAAATTTCAGTATAGTTCTATTGAAGATCAGCTGATTCACGAATCATTTTTACATTGTTGTCGAGTTTAACACAAACTCTCCCATTAGATGACCAAACTTTCTCCTTACCATATTTTAATTTGTCTTCTTTCAGCAGGTTATACAGATATTTACTTAAATTATCATTAATAAAAATATCTGATTTCCTTAAATTCTTTCGAGAACTCAATATTTCATTCTTCTTCAGGAGCGATGTAAATTCCACAATAACTGGCCTATGCCTAGATTCAGAGTTGGTTATGTTGAATTTGCCAATTCTATAGATGTTAAAGATTTCCCATTGCGAAATTTTTACTTTTAATCCGTCATTGAAAAGGGTTAGTACCTTCGCCAAAAGATTCTCGTTTTCTTCATCTAGAATCCCTATTATACTTACAGAATTTCCCTTCACTTTTTGATCCAACTCTCTTAAATTTTCGTTTAAAGTAATTATCTCATCTTTATTGGAATGAACTTTTGCGTCTAATGGTATTTTGAGATAACCCCATTTATCTTATCTTCCATTTTACCCATTTTATGTCCAAATTTTGTATATTGTTTTTCTATTTTAGCTGTCAGTTCAGGCAACAATTTATTAACTATTGCCTGAACTAGGCTATCATCTGAAATAGCCGAGTTTGCCTTTGATCGGCTCATTTTAATACCTTACCAACAATCTCACTTGGCAACACCGTTGAGGAAAACCAGCAGTCTCTTCAAAAAATCAATTTTTTCGCAAGAATAATGCACTTAACGTACTACTTCTCGTTTATTCACTAGATACTAGGTATACCAACATTTTAGAAAAAACAATTGATTTTTAATATGCAGTTTTACCGCTAAATACTTTAATAAACAAGGAGCTCACAGACTCGACGTGCTCACATCAACACACACATATATGCCTACATATTCTAATAAAAAAAATCCCAATGGCACAGGACCAATTGGACAGGCTTATTTCAGTAACATGTTTGCATAAAACCCAAAATAAAAAATTAGATACAAAATTAATAGAATGTTTTGAGATGTACAAAAAACCAAAGTAAGATTCTGGCATCAAATAAAAAAAAAAAATTCTGGTAAATTTGTGAATTTTCTTAAATAAATGTTTTAATGTATGATTTAGAGAAAACTGTTAAATACAAAAGTTGTAGAACGTGTTAAGGTCTATGAAAAAGCTCAGTAACTTTTTTGCGTCAAATGAAAAACAAAGGAAATACGATTTTTTTCAACTTTGACAGGTCGCTATTTTGTTTTTACTGGGCCGATTTGGCTCATTAACGAACTCGTCCAAGATTTTGGCATAAACGATTTTTGTAGCGAGTTTGGTTCGATCCGTCAAAAAATACGCCCTCTATCGTGCTTACAAATTCCGTTATAACACACACATATATATATATATATATATATATATATATATATATATATATATATATATATATATATATATATATATATATAGGAAATCAAAATTCTTAATAGGGTCTTCAGCCAAAGGAGAATGCTAAAGTATAGAAAGCGTTATTATTTTTTGTTGTTTAGACAATAATTCACGATTAAATCAGTGCTCTAAATATCTCATTTCCATCATTAATCACGTGATCAATCTGCAGTTATCTCTCCTGATTGCTTAATGATTAAATCTAAGAAATTAATCTCATTGGCTTTTAAATGCACCTATAAGTATTGACTACCACAGATGTAAAATTCATATTTATAATTTTGTAATCCATAATAATTCAAAACGGGTAATTAAATAGCTTTCAATTTGTGGAATTTGGAAAACCGAGCAACTTTATGAATTGTTAAAATATTGGATTAATTTAATGAAATAGGTAGTTCTAATTGTACCACTAATTATCAAACTGATAAGTTTTTGAGCTTAGCTTGAAACTGGTCATAATATGTTTTCTCACTTGAACCACTCTAGTAAGATATCACGAACATAAAATTCACAAAAAAAATTAATACGTATATGGCCACCAACAGAAACAACAGACCATGCTAAAAAAATAGATAGCGCTTAAGCCTCAAGAACTAAGTAACTATAGTTAGTAATTTTGTCCATAGTGGATTAGAATCACACAAAAAGTTCGTACTATTAGGAGAGTAAGGAGGATCAACTCGAATGCAACAATGTGGAAGCTTTTATTTAGCACACTGGTGATCGACACATTCAACGTACAGCTGGATGAGCAATCAGTTTTTATATGGGTTTTGGTATATAGAAGACAAATTGGAAGGCCGAACTGTCCCAATGCCCAATGGAGCTCAGAGATGATTTTAGGAGTTGACACAAAGTCAATATAAGGAGATGTGACAATTATAGAGAGATTACAGTGCTGCATACGTCTCTAAAGTTATATGAAACATATTGAAAAAATACTCAATAAATAACTTACAGATGTACAAAGTGGATTCCGCCCAAATCATAGTATACATTATACCAAAACTTAAGGAGTCAGTAATAGAAAAGAAATTAATAAAGAACATAGATACTTTTGCATGCTTCATATGCAAGAAAACATCTTTTGATACAATAAGTAGGACAAAAACGTGGAACAGCCTAACAAGTAGAGTTAACATACAATAGAATATTAGGAAGGTCTACCATAATGAAAATAATAAGACAAGGTATTGCTCTTGTGCTATGGATGAAGCCATAATAGGAAGCTAATACAATATGGAAATATTTGTAGTTGGATACAGAACTTATATTCTATATGTATAGATTTATGTGCATTCGCATACACATGAATCTTGCAAGTATGGATAAATAGCTAGAGAAAAACCATATTTAATAAGATATAAAATACCTAAGAGCAATGATTAATAAGAAAAAGAGTATTGACAGAGTTTAAAAGTTCCTTCATAACATATTTCTTCCTAACAAACAGAAATGAAGAAGAACAAAAATAACTGTAGGCAAGACTATCTACTAGTACTACTACTACAGTATAATTCTTTAAATTTTTATTATCTCTGAAGGATTTATTAAAATATTTTTATTCCTGCAACGTGAGTTGGATTAAGCCCTTCAGGCATTAGCTACCAACAAATATTATCACTTATTATTATTTCCATATTTCGAAGATGAAATGCATAGAACAAACGATGGAGAACTAAATGAAATGTCTGTTATTGCAGAGCACGTTGCAACACTTCTCATGAAAAATTATTTTTTTAGTTTATGATCTTAAAACTCACTCACTCAATAAAAATTTTGCAAAATATTGAGAGTTGGAGTTTTGGGAGGCAATGTTGTAAATTTGTTTGGCTTGAAAATGTCAGACCGTGTAGAAACACAATCAAATCTTTTAAGTGAAAAAGGAACATAAAATATCTACTTGAAAAAAAAACCAATAATATTGATTTCATAATCCATGTAAAATGAAAGATTATAATATGAATTAAAGCATAGGATGTACTGAATAGTAGAACATTTAAAAAAATTGAAAATCTTTGCAAGTTTGTACATTTTTTAGCAAGTAAGTCAACATCTAGCACTGATTTTTTACTAATTCCCTTAAATGAATTCCTGTAGTAGTCTTTAGGATGACAAATTCAATCAATGTATAGTTTAATGTAATTCAGTTTCATATTGGTGCAAAATTTGCCTATTCTTGCTGCAGAACTACTGTAAAGTAAAATTCACATGAAAGAATTGGAATGTAGACGTGCTGCTTGGATCATAGCTTGTGGATGAATTTTGCAAAAGTTGTCTGTTGCTACAAAATGACAGTGATATAATTTAATTTGGATACTTCTAAATCGGAATGGCATTTTCATATATTATAGGAATTTAAATGAAGTGACTTCAGGCATTCGTCAAATTGTTTTGTTCAAACTTACCAAATTTTTTTGAGAGGCACATTTACTATGCGTTCATAAATATTTCTCATACTTATCGATATAAAAAATACTTATATAGACTTTTTCAAGACCAACTT
This sequence comes from Galeruca laticollis, assembly GCA_963921935.1. Lineage (NCBI taxonomy): Eukaryota > Metazoa > Arthropoda > Insecta > Coleoptera > Chrysomelidae > Galeruca > Galeruca laticollis. The sequence goes on from OY998176.1 coordinate 175,738,861, forward strand.
TTCTATTTATTATGCTAGTTCAAATTCTGATCTATACTGATCTCATCATAAAAAACTCGATACGTAATGTCTACTTTAACTAAGTGATACGAGTTATAGATGTGTGATTTATTGTCAAACTTTTGTTAATACTATTGTTGCCATATTATTCGATTATTGTTTATCATGACTTCACTTTTTAGAGCCCTGAGGATAGAGGAATTCTTATTCAGATTTTAGAAAGTACCTACAGATTTGCTTTGGGTTCAGTAGCAGGTGGTAAGTAGTATTTCTTATTTTTGTTTGAATTTCATTATTACCCATGACTTCGAGCAACTTAAAACACAATTTTTATATATTTATAGAACAAATCTTATTCCCACAATAAATTATTTGATCGGCAGTTTTGTATTTCATCTTCATACTCAGCCAATAAGTAATAAGCCTTGGGACTATTTACTAGTTGCAAATATAACACTAAAGGGATAGCATATTTTTCTCATTATTTTTTCAGATATTGTTTTAAATGTTTGAAAAATCTATACTGCCAGGTAAACCATTACATTCATGCTCTCTATTCAGAAACATAAATGAAATTAAAAGAAAGGCCAGCTGTATGTTCTTCTTAAAGAAAGAAATTGAAACACTCATGTTCTTTTATTTTTCACTATCTAACTATTGAATTACCATACATTTATTCTTGCTATATTTTTTATCTTCTATTAATATATTTTTGGCAGAAGTTATGTAATGTAATGCAATATTGATCTTATAAAGTGAAAATGTGGATATTCGAATCCCATATTACTGAACAAAGCTAAGTCATTTATTGATACTCAGCCATTTATTTTTAGCTGTTGGTGCCACAGCAGTATACCCCATAGATTTAGTAAAAACTCGTATGCAGAACCAAAGAACAGGCTCCTTTATTGGGGAGCTGATGTATAGAAACAGTTTTGATTGTTTTAAAAAAGTTATTAGACACGAAGGCATATTTGGATTGTACAGAGGATTAGTACCACAATTGTTGGGTGTAGCACCGGAAAAGGCCATTAAATTAACGGTGAGTATTTTTTATCTGCATATATATTGTAAGATGTAGTGAATCAAGAAGTAACCCTATACTTTTTTCTCTCACTTCATACATACGTTTTAATGTGAATTTTTGTTTTCTTCTCTATTCTGCTTGATTCAACTTTATTATGCTGTTAATAACTTACTTATAGTTTATTCATAAATCTGGTGGAGTAATGAATCTAACAATTGGCCAAATTCCATAATCGTACTTAATATGAGTTTAAGACTGAAACGTTCTAAAGATAAAGATCTTCAAATCTATGTCGAAATGAAATTTCAAATTGCATGTTTTGCTAAAAGGAATTTTAGATCTTCTAGTCTAGAGTAGTAATTAAAAATGCCTTGCGTTTTTTGATACACAAAACATTTAAATATGATTCTTAAACTAGAGTCAGTTAAAGTATTATTTTAATACCGAACTGTTATTTTTCATTGAAAACCAAGAATACATGTATAAGTGTGGATGATGTAGTTGAATTAACTGCTAATATGCTGTGTAGTATCAATCTGAAATTCGTAGTGAAAGGAGTGCTGATAAATTACTTCGAAACTCTGCGAGAATCCAGAATGATATGATAATTTTTATCGGGGTGATTAAGTTTTTGTTAGTTTTTAAACAAAAAGTTTAACTAATAGCGATTAGTGATAAAAACAATTCATAAAATGTTCCCTTCGGGGAATTTTATTGGGTTTAACAAAAATGAGCAATCAGTTCACCAACAAATGAATATACAGGGTCATCCTCAAATAAATAGTCAAATGCAACTTACTAACAATAATCCAATGCAATACCAACAGTTAATGTACACACCCACAAATACAAATACCTATTCAGATTCAGCAACCACAACTCCAGCAACTCCCAATACCTACTCAACCAACTTATAAAAACTTCTGCTCTCCAATGTCATCCTATCAACCAGTATATCAAAATTCTAACTCTCCAAGTTCTTCACGTCAAGTTTCTAATCCAACAGAATTAAACTTTAGCTCACTAACAAACGAAATTATCTCAGACATAGATTTTAGTGACCAAGAAAATTATTCAACCAATTTAAAATCCATCCAGAAAAACCAGTGGGCAGCAAGTAAAAAAGAAACGAAAAAGGGATAAGCCAAACAATGCTCCTAATAATAGCCCAAATTCACCCCCAACCAAAACACAAAACTGATTCAATCCTGTCTCTGAAGAGAAAGAAAGCGAGGAAACGTAACTAAACAAAACAAATGCACCACGGTGTGAATCAAAACCACCGCCTATACATATATGGCGTTAAGGACTACAAGCAGATGATCAATAGCCTATCTGCAGTAACGAAGGAAGAAACATATTTTATCAAAGCCCTACCGAATGAAACCGTAAAAATTCTAGCACTTACAGTAGAAACATACAGAAAATTAGTAAAACACCTCAAAGAAGAAAATATAATCTACGACACTTATTAACTTAGGGAAGAACGGGCGTACAGAATAGTAATACGGCATCTACATCGCTCTATACCACCCAACAATATAAAAGCTGAACTAGGAAAAGCAGGACACATCGTTCGCAACGTAATGAGTGTCAGGCACAGAGTTAGTAAAGAACCTCCGAAAAATAACAAGGACATATACAACCTAGAGTTTCTATGTAACACTAAGGTACCAGTTACACCTAAAAAAAAAGCACGCAGTAATCCAATGCACGAGATACCAAGCATACAGCCACTCCAAAATCTACTGCACAAAACCGCACAGCTGCGTAAAGTGCGCATTGTCACATGATTCAAAAATATGCAAAAAGCCCAGAAACATCCCTGCAAAATGTGCATTATGTAACGAACGCCACCCTGCGAACTACAAAGGATGCAATATCTACAAAGAGCTAGTAGCATCTAGAAACAAAACTGCCCGAGGATATCACCAACTAAACGCGCACCAAAATCCCGACCCCGTTGAACGCACATACAGAAGTTCAAACCCTCAGGTGTCGTACGCCCAGGCAACACAACAAGATAACCCTGTAAACAGCACTGAACAACCTACAAACCTAGAAAGCCAGCTAATAATATTTCTAAATGAATTTAAAAACATGTTTTCCCAGCTAATTCCCCAAAACAGTACTATGCTGAATCTATTAACCACTGTCATAAATAAACTAAATTCATGAATATACTCGAATAGCTACTTCGAACGCCAACGGACTGCTAAATCACAAACAGGAACTAATAATATTCTTAGATGTAAATAAGATCGAAATTTTGTTGGTATCAGAAACGCATTTCACAAATCAAACGGCATTTAAAATACCTAAATACCTCACATATAACACGTCTCATCCCAGATGGCACCGCCCATGCGGGGTCAGCATTTCTAATTCGCAAGTCCATTTCACATCATGAACTACAAAAATTTCAAACAGCAAGTATAGAAATAACAGCTGTACCTTGGAACATCACTGTTACAGCCACCTACAGTCCACCACGCCACACGATATCAACTGACTAATATAAAGACTTCTTCCAAAGTCTTGGCAACCGGAAACGTCAAGCACACTCACTGGGGATCCAGACTCATCACAACGAAAGGACGCAGCCTACTAAGAGCCACCTTTCCAATGGAGTCCCTACTTACTGGCCGAGCGACCCAAGGAAGCTACCTGATCTCCTGGACTTCTTCATAACAAAAGAAATTTCAAGAAGTAATTGTACTACTGAATCCAACTTTGACCTTATCTCAGACCATACTCCAGTAATCTCCAATATAAGCACTACAATTATAAAAAAGTCACTTTCTCCAAAGCTGAGCACCAAAAGCACAAACTGGACTCTCTTTCGCTCCTATTTGGATGAGAACCTAAACCTTACCCTGATACTCAAATCCCCAGAGGATATTGATGAAGCTGCCCAATTCTTCACAAAAATGATTCAAGAAGCAGCCTGGAAGCCCACCCCGCAGTACAAGAAGCCAGCTAATTGAACCATAAATGTGCCACTACACATTCGCCAACTCATTGCAGAGAAAAGACGTGTCCCCAAGAATTTGGCAAAGATCAAGAAACGTACTCAATCAACATGTTTATAACAGATTAAGTAGGGAACTAAATACAACTCTCAGCACAAAATAACTCGTTTGAGCATTACCTAAGCAACCTCTCGATACATGACCAAACATTTTGAAAGGCAACAAAAAACTTAAAAAGATCACAATCGCTGTACCGCCCATCCGCAAACCAAAAAGATCACAAATAGCTGTACCGCCCATCCACAAACCAAACGGGGAGTGGGCCAGGTCGGATAAAGATAAAGCCAGAGTATTCGCTGAACATCTGAGCACAGTGTTTAAAAACGAATCGGAAGATGAGGAACAATAAATAGAACATTCCATTAACGCTCCTTGCCAAATATCACTTCCCATAAAATCATTCTCTCCAATTGAAGTAAAGGAAAAAATAGATTTATAGCAGAACGATCCCTACTAGGCTATACAGGTCTATCTACAGTACCACCTTCATGTAGATAGGCCCCGCACAATGTCTGAGACTCTGTTATAAATGGTAAGATGGCGCCACTCGAATCGCCTTACACCACACCGATAGTGATGTAACCTAGTCCTATACATAGTAGCATGGTGAAGGGTAGAAGCGAACACGGATTACGTATTATTATATACTTTAAATAGTTCATGTTATTTTCATTTAGTAATATTTTTGTTTGTTGTTAAATAAAATTATTACTACACTGGCGCCCTGACGTGGAGCTCGAATTAAGGATTCCTGAATGCAAGTGAGAGTTTCGTGAATACTTCGACATTTTTTTGTCTTGTAGAATCGAAACTGTCACATTTGACAGATTGAAATTTCGTCAGTCCAGCTTTTTCCAGTTATAACGACAGGAATATTCGCTGTTGACTTTATCCAATCCGATTTCACCAAACATTCCGCGTCGAAGTAAACGCATTGCTGCAAGCCAAACAACCATGGCGATGTCTCCAGAGCAATTCCAACAGCTTCTACAAGCCGTAGCCGGCATAAGGACAGAACCAGATAATCGGAAGAAAGGGAGTTTGAGCAAATGCACGGCCCGATTCGACGGAACACGTTGTCATGAGACAGTCGACAATTTCCTAAACACCATAGCAGTCTATAAGGATATGGAACAAATCACAGACCAAGACGCAATTAAAGGCTTGCCACTACTACTTACTGACACTGCAGCTACTTGGTGGCAAGGCATAAAAGGAGAAGCAACAGACTGGAATAATGCTATTCGATTAATCCGTGCCGCTTTCTCTCCGGCAACATTTCAGAGATTAATGGATAGGTTTAAAATTAGTCTCAGTCATATAACACTTCTAGTATATTTAGATGACTTGATTATTCGTTCATCAACGTTTGAAGACCACTTGAGGGACTTGGAACAAGTTTTTCGACGTTTACACGATTTCCAACTCCGTATTAATAGAACTAAATGCCGTTTTGCTTGTTCGACCATTGGATTCTTAGGCCACGTGCTGACACCAGATGGGATCACGATGGATCCCAACAAAATTCAAGCAATTGTGGATTTACCTGTGCCTACCAATGTAAAGGATCTCCTAAGATTTATCCAAACTTGTTCATGGTATCGCCGATTTATTGCAAATTTTGCCAGCATTGCAAAACCTCTTACAAATTTGACTCGGAAGAATACTCCGTGGAAATGGGGAACAACTGAGCAAGATGCGTATAACAAATTAAAGAACTGTCTGATAACTGCTCCAATCCTCAAACAAGCAGATGAGAGTGAACCCTTCACTATTAAATCCGACGCCAGTAGCTATGCCATCGGTGCAGTTTTGGTCCAGGGGGAGGGAGCAACAGAACACCCTATTGAGTATGCGAGTCGCTTATTAACGAGTGCAGAGAGGAACTATATGACCACGGAGGAAGTAGCATCACCTGCTAATCCACCCCTAAGGAAGAAAGGATTACGAGGTAGACCCAAGAAACAACAACCTTAATCGTCCTGCTTGGTGTGCTAGCCTCTCATCGGGACGATCTCGAAGCTAGAGGGGGAGGTTATAGCAGAACGATCCCTACCAGGCTATACAGCTCTATCTACAGTACCACCTTCATGTAGATAGGCCCCGCACAACGTCTGAGACTCTGTTATAAATGGTAAGATGGCGCCACTCGAATCGCCTTACACCACACCGATAGTGATGTAACCTAGTCCTATACATAGTAGCATGGTGAAGGGTAGAAGCGAACATGGATTACGTATTATTATATACTTAAATAGTTCATGTTATTTTCATTTAGTAATATTTTTGTTTGTTGTTAAATAAAATGATTACTACAGATTCAATAAATAATTGTAAAGCTTCTGGGTTTGATTTCATCAACAGGCATATACTGTAACAATTCCCACGAAAAGCCTTTGTTCTCCTAACAACTGTATTTAATCATATCTTACTCAAGCTTGTCTTATTTCCCAACCATTTGGAAATACGCTGAGATTATAATGGTACAGAAACCAGGCAAACCCTGCCGCATCCTATAGACCTATCAGCCTGCTACCTACATTAAGCAAAGTACTTGAGTGACTTCTTTTAAAAAGAATGTATATGGGTCACGAATTCCTAGAGTTACTGCCTAAACACCAGATCGGATTCCCAGAATATCATTCCACCACACAGCAAGACCACAGGCTAATTAATGAAACACCAAAAGCACTAGAAGATAAGAAATACTGCAATGCCGTATTTCTTGATGACGCACAGGCCTTTAACAAGGTATGGCACAGAGGCCTACTCTTCAAATTAAAAAACTGTCTAACAAGTAATTATTACCTCCTTCTTAAATCCTACTTATCAAATAGACACTTCTCAGTTAAATACTCTGACCAGCAATCCGATTTCTAACCCATCAAAGCTGGCGTTCCCCAGGGCAGCATACTGGGGCCACTGCTTTTCTTGATATACTCATCAGATATACCAACAACACCAAAATAGCCTCATTTGCTGATGACATAGCCACAAGCCTCTGAACACATGCAAAATCATCTTGACTTACTTAATGAATGGTATACCAAGTCGCGAACTAAAATCAGCAACAACAAATCACCTTCATGATGTGCCAGAATGTTTGCCCACCAGTAACTTTTAACAATACACGAATACCTGTGGGTACAGAAACGAAATACCTTGGCCTCCATCTTGACCAGAGACTCACCTGGAAAAATCATATCGAGACTAAGAGAAGGCAACTAGACATCAAATTTCGTCAAATGTATTGGCTCATGGGACGAAAATCGAAACTCTCATAGCCAACAAATTACTCATCTATATGGCTATACGGTATCCAACTTTGGGGATGTGCCAAATCAACATCAATTAATATAATCCAAAGGTTCCAATCCAAGACACTAAGAGCCACAGCAGATGCTGACCTGAACATCCTTCATGTTAGAAGCGAGATTCTAACAGTGACATAATCATATAGCCAACAAATAAAAAATCACGACAATGAACTAATAGCAGAACTACTCACCACCGGTCCAGATACGAGAAGACTATAGAACATGGCCACATGATCTAATACAACATTGAAAAAGTTTGTCAATAAGGAGTAGCATCAATGGATGCTCTCCTTTCAAGCCCAAAGAAATCCGTCACATTTACTTAATACTTATAACGTAGATTGTAAATATGCAAATGTCAATAAAAAAAATTTGCTGTGTTGCGAAATCGACAGTCTACAAATTATTAAAGGAAAATAAAACTGGAACTCTTCAAACATCTAAAACTTCTTCAGATCGCCCAAAAATTGAACTGGATGAGTCTCTGAAAATAAGACTAAGACGTAAAGTTCACACTTCCCATTTAAGAAAATAAATCCCTACTCTGGACAAAATTCTGCTATCTGTTCAAGAAGACAAGGATTATCCACAACTTGGCAGAACGACATTGTGGAAATAATTGAAAGATGTGGGATTTAGATATGCAAAACATACCAGAAAATCCATCTTTTATTATGTTGTTATTATGAAAGTTCAAACGAGCCGAGGTCAAAGACCTACATAGCTCGAATAAAAAATTAAATTAACCAATAATTGCAAAATAATTAAGTTGACAAAATAAATGTACAAAAAAGTAGTCAATTGTTTTTGAAAGAGTTTACTGTTATAGCGTTCACAACGTTTAATGGGAGAGATTACCAAATGTCAAACACTCGATTTGATAGAAAACCTTCACGGGATTTAGTACGAAATTATTGTTTTTTTTTTAATTTGAAGCGATGTCTATGAAGCCTGGTGTTTAATTTCTAATGTAATAATTTAAATATTTATCTTTTATTTAACCTTGAAAGATGTTTCTGCCTGCTACAACAAATAATCAGTTATGTAATTCTTCTAAAACCGTAGCTTAAGTTATCAGTAAAAAAAAATGCCAGTTGTCAGTTACCGACAAAATAAAGAATAACTCTCGTCGTTTTTAAAATTATTTATATTTTTTATTGAATCACCTTCCAAGTCAGTGAAATAAAGAGCTATCGAAGCTTTTATGTTGTTAAGGGATAATCGTTCGATTACGCTCAGTATCAGTATTTAGAGGAAAAATATGTGACAAGCCACCTCCAAACTTATTATTTAAAGCTTTAGAATTTGCATAGAGGTTGAAACTACAGCATGATCGGATTTTCCAATCGGGGAAATAATGTTGATATCTGTGAGAAGATGAGAATCAGAGGTTAGGATGAGATCAAGTATTGAGGGTTGTTGGTAAAGACGAAAACGAGTTGGCTCATTTACCAATTGCTCCAGACCAGAATTTTCAAAAAAAAAAATTAAAATGAGTTGATACGAACCATCGGGAGGGTACATGCGTACAGTCCAATTAAATTAAAATCACCATGAAAGACGACCGTTTTATATTTATTTAAGAAATGCTGCAATGTATTATACAAGTCTTCGTCACCCTCAAGTGAATTGTAGCAAAATCTATAAACACAGGCTATAGGGAAATTAAGTTTCAACTTTTTTGAAGAAAACTTTAGTAATAACCCGTCATATTCAAAAACGGAGAACATTTCAGGTGTTATTTGATACTTGCAGAAGTCAATATCTTTAATGTATATACAACATCATCACCTTGAGTCATATAATCAGCTCTGAAAATCTTGTAACCCGGTAAATATATCGATAAACCAAGAATAAGATGTAACCACGATTTGGTAATCAGAAATATAGAAGGGTTTTCATATTGAATAAAAGCAGTAAATTTTGCCAAAGCTACATTCGTGTACATAATAGTCTATTGGTGGAAACTTGGGCTTAGTTTTTTGGATTAGAACTAACTATGCAGGGAATTTCTTTTTGATATTTTATTGTTATATTTTTTTCACCGCCATCAATGCGTTGATTGAGCACGACGTGTAAGTCATTCAGATATTCCTGTTGCATTGGTGTTTTGCCATCTTCAATTTTGACATGTTTGTACTGAGTTGCAATTAATTTCCTTCTGTTTATTAAACTTGATCTGGCAGCATGAGCGTTTGGAAATACAGCCTTAATTATCCTTGGATATTTCCGACCACCATCCTGCTTGCCCAATCTGACGACGGATATTGGCGGAGTAAAACCTGGATTAATCGTATATAAGATATTATTTACGGTAACAATCGTTTTCCGAAACCGGTACTCCACGCAAAATAATATTGGATCGTTGGATGCGCTGAACTGCCTCGGAGTCAACATTTTCGGTATTCGTAAGATCTGCTTTTAAAATATTTTCATTTGATCTCTTCGATCTCTTCAATTTTGTCAACGCATCCATCGCAAAATATTTTTATGTTTTTAGCTCGACTACATGTGATTTTATCGTCGGATTTTAAGCCTGCGCAGCTGAAATATATGTGACCGTGACATCGGTCGCACTGAATGGTCTGTGAAGCCTGAGTTTTGGAGATTTCAGCTTCGCAATTAGCATATGCGCTCATTGTTCAAAATAGGGAATTAAATTATTAAAATGTAAATAGGTACCTGATTTGAAACCAATTTTTTTTATGCAGGTTGTTTATATCTGTTTATTATGAAATTGTTAAGAGTTCCTCATTGATTTTTACACAGGACACTGTATGCACTACAAACTATGACTATGTAAACGTTCAACAATTTTGGTTCGTTTTTAAATATGAAAAATCGATGTATTATCGAGACTTGATATACGTGCTACGACTGCTATATAGGTACTCTTAATCTTAATAAACAAAACGGAGATCGTTCCCAGGCGAAGACAATATTCGCAAAACATTCGGAGAAATCAGACAAATATTTTATTTAGATGAAACTCGGATGAATGTGGGATACACTGTTTCAAAATATTCGCAAGATGATAAAGTTACAAGTGGTAGGCAAGCATTCCTGGACGGTTTTTCTACAGGTCTAAATCCGCCATCAGGTAAAGGGAAAATACTAATAATTTTGCACATTGGTAGCTCAGAAGGTTTTGTTTGACTGTGGACTAATGAGTAATGACTTTTGTTTCAAAACGTACAGGTGACTACCACGGGGATATGACCGGTGATGTTTTTGAGTAATGGTTTGAACAAATGTTAGATCTTATTTCTAAGGGTTCCATTATTGTAATGGATAACACAAGTTACCATTCAAGGTTAAAAGAACCATTGCCAACAAGTAGTTGGCGTAAATCAGAACATTATGATTGGCTTAATTCAAAAAATATATAATTTCCTAATGATGCACTACTTTATTCAGTTGCGAAGATGCACGAAGATAGATTTAAAGTATATGTTGTGCATGAAATGGCAACTTTATGTGGCATATCGATGCTTCAGCTGCCCCCATACTATTGTGAATTGAATTCCATTGAATTTATTATTAACGTCAATCAAACTTCCTCCGGGTCTGACGCAGATTAATACTTTCAGCACTATATTAGGATAATATTACGTAAGCAACTATTTTTATTGTTTTTTTTTGTTACACACTGGCTCGTATTTTAACAAAATCATTTTTAAACTTTACTTAGTTTTAACCATTCTACATACCATTATACTAAATTATTCCGTCATTCATACAAATTGTTTTTAAAAATACGTGCTTCATTTAAATTTCAGTTTAATCTGTGTCTCATTATAAGTTTAACTTTTTATATTCAATATCTCTCCTCACTGACCATCATAATAACTTTATTTTTAATCTATTGACAATAGGAAAAGACCCTAAAATCGTCCTGATATGGGGTGAAGCTACCTGCCCGACAGAGAAATAGAAAAAAATTAATGTCCAAAATAATATTTCATTATTACTTGAATGGTTTCATCCTGTATTGGTTTTGCAAGTGTCAAAAATATTTATTATTCCATCGCATTTATGAATAAACTATAGTTCCCTTTCGTCTAGCTCATATTTTTTTTTGTGAATTTTGCCAATTGCTGCAGAAACAAGAATTAATTTTCTGTTTAGCCAGTTATAAATAGCCATTTTCAAAATACTTCCCCAACGTTGTTCTATCAAATTTAAATATTTTTAATGGCTCTATATATCTTTTGTTATGAACGTTGGAAATGAATGCAATTTTCAATGGAATCAACTGATTAGAGATTACAAAGAAAATATATGGAGAAATACTCAAGACTACAAATAACACTACAAGAAAGTTGTTATTAGAAATATTTCAATTGCCGGAAATACCCCTGCAACCTAAAAGTCCCCGGCTGGAAACTCCTCCATTAACGGTTTATTAAAAATACAGCACTCTTATAACACAGTTATATTTAAAAAACACCAACTCTAGATTAATATAAGCTGGAGGTAAGGCAAGGGACCTTATCTTGTAAAGGCTGGGGTGTTGCAGCTCTCAGTAAGGATCAATAGGACGTGGTATCCTAGCGTCAGTGGTAACTGCTTGATCGAAATCCTGGAATGATTCTAGAGGCGATCCTAGCGGTGATCTCTCAATGTCCTAACAGTGACCTAGTAATGTCCTAACGATGACCTAACGATATCCTAGGACGATCTTATCAATATACTAACGGCTGGAAATCTGCGGAATTAAGAAAAATAGAGAATAGGAATAAATAAGGAAGGAATGAGTAGAAAAACATATTGGACCAAATATTTAATTTTTTATTCAATTTTAAAAATTTTCAAACATGCCAATTATTGTAATATAGATATATTTTTTAGATGAACGATTTAGTTAGAGATAAACTTATGGATAAAAATGGTAACATCCCAGTTTGGGGTGAAATATTAGCAGGATGTTGTGTAAGTATAAATTAAAAAAAGTTTTATATTTTATGTAGATTTATTTAGTAAGTTTAATTCTTGGCTGTAGAGATTTCTGGATACTTTTTCATAAAACTAAGGATAATGAAACTAAATATTTTCCTTCTTCTATTGTAAATGATTAAATAATTTTGGTCCTCAGTAGACTAGACAATGATGCAGTTCTTAGGGACTTATGTCATCATACGAATATGTTTTCAGTGCACAAACTGAAGACATATAAGTATACCATTTATTTTCCTTTATCCAAAATTTGGCTAAATTTAAAAACTTGTTACTCACAACTAATGTAGTATTTTTAAACACTACCCTAATAATGTTATTTGTTAAATATCTCATCTTAGGCAAGTCTAATTCGAATGCTTGTTGTGAACTAACAAATTTGAATTTATGGCTACACATTATTGTTTAGTGTACAATTTTCTGAATTTGATTTCATTTTTGAAATGTTTATCTATAAAAGATCTTCAAATCAAATGATGAACTTCTCAGTCAGATCATCAATTTTATATTATTGTGTAAACGTATGGACAATTCTTATTTTTATGAATGGTAGGAGTCACGGAATTGTTAGAACAAGTTGATCTACTAACTTGGTGAACATAGACACATAATCGTGATGCAGATAAATAACTTAAATGATAACATGACAATCTATATTCTGAGGGGTCTAGAACCAAAGGCAACAATCTCCATTTTTGGCCAAAATGAGTTAAATATGTAGATATACAGTAGGGCCTCGTTAATCCGGAGAGGCAAAAACAAGACCCTTTCCGGATTATCGAGGCGTCCGGATTATAGTATGCCATATTAAATGTTAATAAAACACATGTTTAACCTTAGTTTCTTTAATCAATTTTTAAATTATAGCATATAGACAAAATGTACATGTTCAAAATTACAACTATGTAAGGAAATCAGTAAGTTAAAATAAAACATTAGTTAATTCTTCTTGAAAAAGTCTGTAATACTCTTCTGTTTATAATTTTCGCACTTCATTTCGAAAGCCCGGTCTCTAAGTCGACGGAGAAACATAACTTCGTGGCTATCAAATTCGTTATCTTCAGCCCATTTTAAAGCAGTGTTTAAAGCTCTTACTGCCTCTGAATTACCAACTTTTGTGATTTTTAGAATTTCAACGCTATTGTCCTCATCTTCCTCATCGTCCTCACACATAGCCGCTCGCACAATCTCCTCATCAGTTAACACTTCATATCTTTGTAACTCGCTTTCGGCACCACCAGCAGCCCATTCTTGAGCTTCTGCCTCACTTATTTGAGGATCATTGGGTCCCCTCAACCTGTTAAAAAGCTGGGCTAAAGGAACATCATCTTCTGGTTCGTCATTATTAGTGAGAAATTCAGGGTGCAAATTCCTCCATGATTTGTTAATTAGTGATGTCTTAACATTGGCCCAGCAATTAGCCAAAAGAAAAACTGTGTCCTTTAAAGTTATCGATTTTAATGAGTCCATGAGGTTTTCAGAACATAATGCAAGACAGTTAACCAAAAGTGATTTGCGGTAATTTAACTTCACATTTTGTATAACGTTCTGATCCATTGGTTGTATACACGCCGTGGTGTTAGGTGGCAGGAACATTGCAAAAATGTGGCCGTCTTCAGAGACAAGTTCATCTGCTGATGGATGCCCAGGACAATTATCCAACAATAACAGTGCCTGAGGAGGCAAATTAACAGACAAAAGATTGCGGCGGACCGCGGGAACGAATTCCGTTTTAAACCACTCAAGAAACAAGTCTTTCGTAACCCAAGCATTTTTTTGTGCACGATAACAAACAGGAAGACGTGTTGATTTAAATGCCCGTGGGTTTTTTGATTTTCCGACAACAAGCAATTGAAGTTTATGAGTTCTAGCCGCATTTGCACAAGGCATGAATGTCACTCTCATCTTCATAATTTTCCTTCCGGAGGCCGACTGCTCATTGCCAGGGGCTAATGTATGATCTGGCAATAATCGCCAGTACAAACCAGATTCGTCAGCATTGTAAACCTGTTCCGCTGTTAATTTTTTTTCTCTAATAACTTTCTGTAACTCTAGTTGGAATGGTCCGATAGCGGCTTCATCATTTGACAGTTTTTCACCGGCCATTTTTAAACGTCTTATTCCGTGGCGTTTTTTAAATGTGTCTAACCATCCCCGGCTTGCATTAAATCCGATATTGGAGTTTGTAATCTGGCGATGAAAAATTCGAGCTTTCTCACAAATCATATCACCACTTACAGGAACATGCAATCGCCTTTGTTGCAAAAACCACGTAAACAAAGCATCTTCTAAAACAGGATTTTCCGATTTCTTCAGTGTTTTTCGTACACCGGGACCACGTTCTGTTAGGTTAACAAACTTCAAGAGTTTGTCTTTGTTTTTCTTTATGTCGCCTACAGTTGACCTGCCTATACCAAACTTCCGAGCAATGACAGGGTAGCTGTCACCCTTATCTAACATTTCTATAATCCGTAATTTGTCTTTTATTGTTAATGTCGAATATTTACGTGGCGGCGCCATGATGTTAGCGAGCGCACTTAATTTACACTACGTATTACACGAAAGGCGATAAACAAAAGACTGACGGTGCATTGGCTCATGACAGCCCCCGCACCTACACGCCGCCGGGCCTCCCCCGCGAATCCCATTGCCCGGCGGCCGGATTACAGCGATCCCCGAACAAGCGAGAGTCCGGATTACCGATGCCCTACTGTATAACTAAAGACGCATAAGCAATTAAAATAAAAAGTTTGAACCACATTCGACAAAATCCCATTGAAATTTAATGATTTAATTTAGGGTAAGTTTCAAACCCGGCAATCTAAACGTACCAGTTGGAACCAAACCTGGCAAAATCCCAAACATCCAATCAAGTTGCTGTATTAATGACGTGATTATGTTCGCGCTAAACATTGTTTTGTTTTACTGGTTTTTAGTGTTATTCCAGCCATTACTTGGAGTATGTGTTATTGTTCGTATAAATAAAATAGCATTTTTTTTAATATAATGGTAAAAATTAAACAGTTGTACTTTTGACAAAAATTATCTCTGTAATAAGTGTTGTTAATATGGAACTCCCTGTTACACCAGTTACCACAAATAAGGCCAGAAACAGAAGCCGTGATCCAACTAATTGGAAAAAAGTATATTAAAAAGGCAAAGATAAATACATTACTTTTTTTCCTCTGTGACTCTTACATCATATCAGGATATTTTGTAGATTTGATGCAAAAGGTCTACCAGAGTATCCAAGATGTGTCCTTTGCACAAAATCGTTTAATGTTAAAAATCACAGATGTTAAAAACTTTCATGAATCTTTTTATTCAGCTCCAAATAAGGTAAGTCCAGATGCCTTTATTTTGATGCATTGTACCGTTCAAGCATACAAACGTCGTTGTCCAAAAGACAATACACATGCACCAAAGACTACCACTGTAAAATGTTACATAAAAACTTCATGTGAGCAGATACCCGTATGTCAAGAAGCGTTTTGTTATATATTGGGAATTCCAAAACACAGAATAGCTTTTATAATGAAGAACTTCGCAAAATCTTCCACATTACCTGTAGAGGAACGTGGTGGGGACAAGAGATCATTAAAATTTACTGAAAAAAGTGTGTATAGTAGTTTTCACGATCTAAGAAAGTGGATAGCCTCCAGTTATTATATGAGAAGCAATAGAATAGACTTTCTTAGATCATGAAAAATACTATACATTCAGCAGTATATAGGAAAGTTTAAATGCATTGAAACCCGCTATTGTTGATCGTCAGTTACAACTTACCAGTACTTAAGTTCCGACTTAAATATAAAAAAAACTCTTCTTAATATATCACGAATTAATATCACCTGAACTTAAAGTAAAAGAATCATATTTTCGGTATATTTTTAACAGTAAATACAATTTAAGCTTTGGAACGCCACGAACTGATGTCTACTCTACTTGTATAGAGTATTCTGAAAAAATTAAACGCACCAACAAAATGAAGAGCATTGATAACCGAAGAAAAAAATCATAGTACTAGAGCAATCGATTTTTTCAGTTAAAAGAAAAACGGAATGACTTATTAACATTGTAGTTTGATTGTAAAAAAATTTTCATATTACCAAAAATACCTGATAAATCTGTATATTATTACCAGGAGTTATATTTATACAATTTTACTGTAGTACAATGTTGTTCAAAATCAAAACTGAACCAGAATAGGGTGTTTTCATATTACTGGACTGAAAATGAGTTCACAAAGAGGTCTAATGAAATAGCAGAATACGACTGCTTAAATAATACCAATATTGGTAGTTATAGACGGCTGCAGTGGCTACAACAAAAACACTATAGTGATTGGAATCTGTTGTCAGTGACTGTCTTAAGATGCTTCTAAAAACATAGAGTGCATAGAGTTGGTTTTTCCAATGAATGGCTATTCCTTTCTGCCAGCAGACCGTGTTTTCGCTCAAATCAAAAACCAGTTGATGTATCCAGCACATGATTTCATCTTATGTAACGAGGCTATCAGTTTTCAACCAACATTTTTTTTCTATTACTATACTTGAAAAAAACTGTTTCTTTAATAACAAAAATTTCATAAAACTGAACTAAAAAATGTATTCCTCTTTTTTTTTTTTTTTTATGGGTGGGAAAACCTTCAAAAGGCGCTTGGCGTAAAAGTTGTAGGTTGCCAAACAGTGTGGGATTTGTACCTCACTAAAAACCCACCCATAAGGAGCATCGACTACTGGGGTCATTAGCTCTTGATCATTAGCTCTTGTTACTACATTTTATATATGTTACTACATTTATATTTTCAGATTTTGTCGAATAGTTTGATGCACTTCATATATTCTAAGGTGTTCTTTATATTTTCGTTATTCAGGTTCTCTTCGAGTTGGTGTTTTATGTCATATTGATGTCTTTGCGGATTGAATGTGTGACATTCATTGATAACATGAATTACTGACATAATCACATTACACTGATCACAAATTGGTGCTGGGTCGCCTTTCAGAAGATGTTGATGGGTGAGACTTGTGTGTCCTGTACGAAGTCTAAATGCTTTAATGGTTTCTAACCTACTCAACCCTGTGGATTCATACTTCTTCTTCACCTCCGGTTCTAGTCTACGGAGTAAAGTATTTGTTTCGTCCCATATAGCTTGCCATTCGTTAATAATTTTTCTTTTTAGATTATTCATAAAATCAGTTTTTCTGACTGCTTCATTATTGGCTGATTGTTCGTCACTTTGATCATCAACAATAATCTTAGGGAATTCAACGTCTATACTTCTCAAGTACTCAAGATACCTTATTGCAAGGGGGCGAGTGATGATGCCTCTATTGTCGTATTCATTATTATTTGGGAATAAAAATTGGTTATTAGGATTTTTAGTATTCAATTTAACTCTTGTGAAGTATGATGTTTGAAGGATTAATCTTCGTTGCTCTAGTGGCATTAGACCGGATTCACAATAAAGACTTTGAACAGGGGTCGTCGGAAATGCTCCCAGACAGTAACGTATTCCTAAATTTTGAATTTTATTTAATCTGTTCAAATGACTCTTCCTCGCAGAGGAATAAACAATGCTGCCATAATCTATCTTGGACAATTTTAAAGCTTTGTATATTATAAGAAGGCTTTTTGGATCAGCTCCCCATTTTGTATGTGCCAAGACTTTGAGTATATTAAGGGATTTTCTACATTTCGTGTATTCCTCTTATTAAAACACATGGTACTGCCTAATTTTTTCATACATTCACTATAAACAAACATTTTTCGGTCAGAACCGTAAAATTTTTGAAAAATTTTCAACACGCTTCTATAAAAAAATTTTATTATTACAAAACTATGTTATATATACATTCCTTTCTTACGCCGTTCGATAGAGGAAAGGTGCATCTCAATTACTTACCATGTTTTCATTCTTCCATTTTATATTTGTTACCTCAATAAAACTTTGTAGTAACTATGTCTATGCAATGGAAAAACTGAAATTGGTGAAAATGGAAATAGGAGTGTTCATACTGTTATAAAATAAATACAGCAACTTTTACATTTTTATTGTTGAAAATTAGTCAAAATGAGATGTGTAGAGTATGGTTGTGATTCAGACAATCACGTGAAAGGCTTTGCACACGATGTCAGCTTTTTTACCTTTCCAAAAGACAAAAAAATGATACGAGAGTGGACCCGTTTGTCTAAACGCGAAGATAAATATAATACCATAGAATATTAGACCATATAATTATGCTGAAATTGAAAAACAAATGTTACTAGCTCCTCTTGGTAATCGTAGAGATATGTTGGGGGCTATATTTATATTTAAACTCCTAAATGGGCAGGTTGATTGTGCGGATCTTTTGAGTCATATGGAGATTAGCATTCCTTGTCAGGGTCTTCTCCATCAAGTTACCTTTCTTGTGCCCTTTCATAGAACAACATATGGTGCTATGAGTCCTATATATAAATATCTGTGCTTTTTGAATAGCTTTAATTTTGATAATTTCAATACGTCTTTGGGCCAGTTCAAATATTGCTTAGGGCTGTGATTTGTTGAGTTATGTTGTGTTGTTATTTTTTTTATTTATATAAGTATTGTTTATTACCTGTAGCTACATGGAAAGTGTTATGTATTTCAAATTAATTGGTTATGCTCTGTATCAGTCTTTATACCTGTCCTTATTGTATTATTTATTGTTGTATTGTAACAGTTAGAGGAGGTTTCCCGTAATAAATAAATAAATATTTTCTTAAATCCAAGTTGACCAATAATATTTTTAAATCTTAATTTGATATTTCGTTATTACCAATAACAATTTCATTATTATTATTATTTTGAAGAATGCTCCACAGTACCTGAGTTGTACTTTATTGTTGTTCTGTAGTATACTTATTTTGGAATAAACAACCGATTGAGTATTAAAATTTGCTACTTGTTTTATTCCTTATTATTATTTACAAATTTAAATGTTTATAAAATAATGTCAAAAAATCCTAAAAGTATAATAATATGTTTTTTTTGTATCAGTACAGTAATTATTTACTTTACGAAGTGAGCAAACAGATTTCAATCAGATCTTAGAATTATTGTTTTGCTCTGGTAGGCTCTCCGATTCCATATAACACTTTTACATGAATTCTCTTTGCCTTTATAATACTAATAAGATCTCATTCAACCTGAACCATCCTCATTTTCCTCCAAAATGCATAAGCAACGCATCATACGCAAGTTCTATTACATCAAATACATTAGCTCGCGCTCACGGTTTTAAATTGAACTCTCTGCGTGACGTCATGCGCGCGGCGAACCTTATTTCGAACGGCTAGAGATATCTTTTGTTTGTTGTATCATGTTGGTACCAGTGTCCATTCACGCCTACTAATGATAGGGTGTTGTTGAGTTTTTAATCATTTATTGCCTAAAATTTGTATTTTGACTACATTTCAATGATTGTACTCAATAGGTAAGTTTTTTGTTGACATTTGTACAATTTTTCAAATTGTCAATTTATCTTGTAATATCTTTAGATCTTCAAAATATTAACATAATTTTGAAATCTGATTATAACCTAAAAAAAACACATATATACTTTTTATCTCAGAAAACTAGGTTTATTCATTTTGAAAAATTTAACACATCAGTGACAGAAGCCATGTATAAATGTACAAGGTAATACATTCCAGTTGGTCCAGGGGTATTCCGCTTGGAAATATTCACAAAAGTACAGTGGCGGGTGTACAATTTTGCTGGAAAAATATAGCGACATGAAATATTTTGCATTTGATTTTGATGGATATGAAGATGCGGAAGATGGATTACAATATGATAGCTGTTCATCATCATGGACAGCATCTTTGTCACCCGCTCGTGATATCCAGCCGTGTACTTCAACCAGTACAAATTTGAGAAAAAGGGTTCTCAGGAAATCCTTTCTAGCAGATAATGGTGGTAGCAGCGATGAATTTGATGACGACGATGCTGATCCTGATAATGTATTAGAAGATAATGACACTCGTCCGCCAAAAAAGATTGCGAGGATGTTTTCACAAGGTGGCAAATCATCTTCCGAGGAGGAACGGGAAGATGAGGTGGAGGAGTAACGACATGATAAACTGGGATCTCCATCATTGAGTTCATGAGTCAACCATTCTAATAAGTCATTGAAGTGGTTCAAAGAAGGAGCACAAAATCTCAAATTCACAAGTTATATATTCAAAGAATATTCAAGTGTAAATGTTGAAGTTGATTCTTTCAAACCTATTGATTATTTTAGAGTTTATTTCAACGAGGAGATCTGTCAAAAAGTTTTTGACGAATCAGATGTATATGCTACTCAAAACGGTACACATCTGGGGTTGAATTCAGAAGAACTGCATGCGTTTCTAGGAGTATTAGTGATAATGGGTTTCCTCAGACTGCCCAGTTTGAGAATGTATTGGTCCAAAGATGTAAATTTTCATGTTGAACGTATTACAAAAGTGTTTACCTTGAAACGTTTCTTGAAAATTCTTCGTTTCCGGCATCTCAATGATAATCAGAAAATGCCCAAACCTAATACTCCTGAGTTTGATAAGTTATACAAACTTAGACCGTTGATGGCCCATCTAACCAATAAGTTCCACAGTGCTACAAATTCCTTTATACCTTACAGGCACGTTTCTATTGATGAGAGTATGTGCCCTTTCAAGGGACACACAACCTTGAAGCAGTCCATGCCCATGAAGCCCATCAAATGGGGCATCAAAATATGGGCAATGGCGTGTTCTAAAACGGGGTACTTACTCAATTTTCAAATCTATCAAGGTAAAACTGATACACAAAAATATGTTGAGTTGAGACGGGTTGTGTTACAATTAGCAGAAAAATTTATGAACACGCGATTTTCCGGAAAACTGCACATCAGATTTTGCTAATTTACAAACTTAACCCCAGTTTTTACGTTCTGAACCTACATATAAAATTTCATTAAAAAATTCGGTCGCTTTTTTGAGTTATTGTCTTGTCCGACAGACCGACCGACATTTTTTTAAAATAGGTTTTTTGGACTGCGAAACATATAAAACGTGTAGATCCACTCGAATCTCGAAACGTCAAAATCACTCCATTACAATACGTCCCTTATATGTATACATATATTACATTATACCATATGTAAGGTGAAGTAAAAAATAGAAGTACTAACTAAACCTTCACCATATGTTGAAAGAATCTGGATCAGTCTTTCAATTAGGACAAGACTGTAACTGCTTCTTGGAATTTTGCATTTAGATGAGCAAAAATATTTTATCTGACCCATTCTCGAAGTGGTAACGTGTTAGTTAGAGGAGAACCACATTATAAGAATGACCTTAATACAGCAAAAATGTTATTAAAAAAGGAAAAACGTCAAAAACTAGTCATCCAACATTAATTCATTGTTATAATAATCATATTAGCCATCTTAAGATGAATCACGTTACAAAACACTTTGGAAAAACTGGAGGGAGCTACTGGAGTTAGAGTTCTACATTGAAGTTACTGAAGAAAAAGCAGTATCTACAGACCCTTAAAGGGATGAAGTTGAACCAAACTACGAATTTGTTGAATAGTTCCCTAAGTTGTTTCCCTAATTTTTGTATATTTCCGGTTAATAAATCTTATAAACCAGTCTGTAGTTGTCGTAATAGGTAGTCCCATACATATTTTAAATCAGACATGCGATCTCCTAAACAGAGTAGCAAAGGCAACTACAATTTATTTTATTGTTTGGTTCTATACCCCTTATATATCTCTTAAACATTAAATGAGGTTAAGGAGGAAGTAAAGAGTTGAAGCAGTGTTTGTTGGTCCTAAGTGACACAGGAACTTATGAAACGGCTGGCATGCCAACCGTTTTTTATTAATGTAAAATTTTACTTAACGTTTTCAAATATTAATTTTTTTTATATAATCTTTGAAATGATATTTTCACCAAAATATATTTTAAATAGTGTATATTTCAACAGAAAAATTATTTTTCTTATATTGTATACACTTCTTTAGTTGGACCTATACCTGTTGCAGTTGCGATTCATCTATTTGATTAATTTCCTTGTTAAATTTTTATTATTAATTATTTTAGGCTGGTGGTTCCCAAGTAATCTTCACAAATCCATTGGAAATAGTAAAAATTAGGCTACAAGTCGCTGGTGAAATTGCTGGAGGTGCTAAAGTACGGGCATGGACAGTAGTCAAAGATTTAGGTTTCTTAGGATTATACAAAGGTGCTAGGTAAGAATAGTGATAATACTTGTATTTATGACTGACTACTTTTTTTTATGAAAATACTCCTAGGATTTTGGTTTTACTTGTTGGTTAAATATTCCAATTAAAGAACCATTTAGATCTAATCAAACATACTAAACAATTTAACCAAATGCCCGATTTCACCAACCAATTCTTAAAATTAGGTTAAATCGGATTTTGGAATTGCTAAATGCAATTTACATTTCACCAAACGCTAAGAATTATAGAAAATACCTAATATTATCACTCTTAGGTATTACTTAGCGCTGGTGAAGCGTAAATTGGATTTAGCAATTCCAAAATATGATTTAGGTATTACCTAACTTTAGGAAATGGTTGGTGAAATCGGGCATAAGTGTCACTTATTGGAAGTTTCTCAGACTGTTGTGAAACCTCAATATTTTTGCAGCTCACTACTGCTTTTTTACTGATACATTACTAAATCAACTCCTATGCCTCGTCTTGTGGTTTGGTTTGAGGGAACTGGATGATCTCGACATTCTTTTGATCTGAGTGAAATTTCACCCTAATATTGTTGCAGACTTACAACACACTACTATGTTTCTACCTGGTACTTTACCATGTGAACTTATAAGAATTTATTCCTTTGTATCTTGTGTTTTGGTTTGTGTTATCATGAAATAAATGACCTCAATGTTCACCTGATTTAAGAATTAAGTTCATGACTCTTGGCATGTTCAAAAATTGTTGTCCCATTCCAAGTCCTATATGTAGATCACTGTAAAATTACCACAGAATAAGCTTATTTCTACTTGATTCTGAAGACTCAAATACGATTAAGTAGATCTGAAAAATAATTTTAATCTATGGAAAAGCCCTTCTTACAAATTCTTATTAAGACTTGAAAATGGCAGAAGAAAAATCTCTTTCTGTTAAAGGCGTTTCGAATATGCAAGTGGTTCTATGGTTAATTATTGTCCAATGATTTTCTCTGAAGTTGAACTGGTGGGAGGGAACTAGT
Organism: Galeruca laticollis; assembly: GCA_963921935.1. Lineage (NCBI taxonomy): Eukaryota > Metazoa > Arthropoda > Insecta > Coleoptera > Chrysomelidae > Galeruca > Galeruca laticollis. The sequence continues at coordinate 175,762,436 of OY998176.1, forward strand.
CCTTTCTGTTCTATTATTAATTTTTTGTACTGATTCGATATCACTGCTGACACAACATATTTTCTCGGAAATTGCTTAGAAATATCTCTTAAATTCAGCTGTTACTTCATTAGGTGATTAATTTGCTGGAAAGGATATTTCATTATTTTACATTTGTGTGTTCCAAAAGTAATAGAATTAAAAAAAATATTTATGATTATGTGTGAATTAATAATTCACCAATGAGTTTATGCCTAAGCCACATTTATAATATTTGAAAATAGCATATAGTCGAACTATGAATGTATGAGTTAAACGGTCATTTCAATATCAGATAAAATGTGGAAACTCGCGGGATGGGAATTAATTTGTTTGAGGATTAAAAGCGAACCGAAATAAATTGTTAATTATTTTTACAAATTTATACACACGCCTCGAGTTTCCACATTTTATCTATATTGAAGTGGCCATTACTATCATTTATTTATTGTTCGACTATATCTTATGATTATTTATAGATTTTTCTCAAATAATTTTCTAAATTTTTAGGGCATGCTTCCTTCGTGACATACCTTTCAGCGGTATTTATTTTCCTGTTTATGCCCACACTAAAGCTCAATTCGCTGATGAAAATGGATACAATAGTCCTTTAACTCTATTATCGGCTGGTATGGTGGCAGGTATGCCAGCAGCGGCGTTAGTAACACCTGCTGATGTTATTAAAACTAGACTTCAAGTTGTTGCTAGAAGTGGACAAACAACCTATAATGGATTAGTCGATGCTGCAAAGAAAATATATAAAGAAGAAGGATTTAGCGCATTCTGGAAAGGAAGCGTGGGTATGATTTTTTAAAGTTAATGTATTCGTCTATAAAATATATCTGAAATTCTTTATAATGTTTGAATGATATTAGCAAATATCAGAAGTTCAACTATTAAGTATCTCAATAATCCAGTTCATAAAGTCCTCAGCTGCTACCTTCTATTTGCATATTTCTTATCTGTGTATTGTAGACAATTAAATCTTATTAATTTTTTTCACATAGAGGTTTTCCATGCTGATGTTAATTATAAATAAAAAATATGGTTGTTTTATTGTAATTTCTGTAACATCTTATGAAATATATTCCAATCCTTCTCTGAGTACATATTTTGAGTGATATTTTACCTTTAGTAGTTTGATTTTTGAGATATGTATCTACCTGAGACTGTTGAACGCATTCTTTGCAAATATCCAACACTCTCTTTTAGGTTTTCTGTATTTGCGAGCACAGGCTAACACACGCCAGTTTGAGGGAGATTACTTCAGGCAACGTTATCGCCTACTTTAAACAAGTAGGCTGGATGACAAGTTAGAAGGAAGTCTGAATCTTAGAAGGATGCACAATGGGCCAATGCCTAAGTGCTGTGGGGTCACCCACCCTTCAAATTCTTACAGATACAGACATGTACCTACCTGAAAGTAAAATCTTCTTTTGTAAAGAACTGCTTCCAATCTTGTCAGTAAATGGAATCAAATTTGAACTATATTTATAAAAATTTACTATCTAACAAGTTTGTTTTTTATTTTTTAGAACGTCTTAAAATATCCCTCTAAAAGTAACTGATACGGGATAAAAGACGATTTCTTAACTCATTTCTAATAAAGATTATGAGGAGTAATAAACATCTAATGCTGCTGTTTTAATCCAGTTTACGGCAGAACTCCCTTTGGGTAGCTAAAAAGGCCTTGTTCGTGTATTGATGCTAGTGATAAATAATTGAATAATGTTTTTAAAACAACAGTATTCTTATTTGATGCGTCTTTTTGTTAAGATTTTTTCTTAAATTCCTCTTTTTCAGCTCGTGTTATGAGGTCTTCTCCACAATTTGGTGTAACTTTAGTAACATATGAACTTCTTCAAAGATATTTATATGTCGACTTTGGAGGAACGTAAGTATCAAAAATATAGTTACAATTGTTGAGAATGCTGTTTGCGGTTTATTGTGTATATGGTTAAAATGTTCACTCATCTAAATACAGCAACTAAGATATCTAATGCGAATAGAAGACAGGCTACAAAAAAATGCTAATCTCGATTGATGAAAAATTAAGGATACATTGTCTTATCCTTCTTATAGTTATATGCTTATCTAGTCGTTCCATCAGCATTGGATGTTAGTCTCAGGTTGTTATGGATAAACATGTTCAGAGACAAAATTTAAAGCTCAAATAAAAATAAAATTACTCTTCTAAAATGTACATATGAATTCCAAATAATGCAATTACAAACATACATATATGGTAATGTCAATTCATTCTAGAATTAATTCCATAAGAACTTTTTTTACAAACACAGCTGCAGATAAAACATTTGGAATAATATCTCTTGGTATTAGTCTTTGAGGCATTACATTTAATGTAACATCCGATGCCACATAATTTATAATAATGCCATTTTCACTCTATAATCAATTGAACAAAACTCAATTACTCTTAATTTCTGAACTAACCCCGAAATTTCTGAAAAACTGCATGTGAAATATGTTTCAACAATAATTTTTCCTTAGTGATGTTATTGCTTTACAAAATAATAAGAAAAACATGAGTATTTTAAGTGGTATTTGGAATGTTGACATTTACTATGTTAAACCTAAATATCAAAACAAGCCAGAAATTTGTATCATACTAATTTCATCTTAGTGCCAGCTCTGCCTTTGTATGTCTTCACTTAACAATGATGGCTGCCTCTAATGTTGTTGATGGTAATGCTTTAGAGCAGGATGTGCTTTATTGCTTGTTATATTTAATAAAAATATCTCTTAATATGAAATAATAAAAGAGCTTTGTGTGCGCATCTTATGCTGCACCTCTTCAGTTGGCAAATGCCAAAAACTCTTTTTTATGACATTTTAGTTAAAAATATGCTATTAAAATAATTAAAGCTGTTGAATATTCTACAATAGCAGATAAATTAGAAATACTGCCACTTTCTCATAAAACCACACCAAAAAGTATTATTGACATGGGTGAGCAAGTAGAAAAATCATCTCTTAGCCTTTGAATTGGTTGATAAACTGATGGTAGTTAGCTCTTAATATTTGTACAGTAGAAACGGTGAAGCTTTTCCATCACGTGACCCAATCTACGATTTACGCAACACATATTTTCTACATAATATCTTCTTCTATCAATATAAGTAAAACATAACAACGTACGATCGATTGTCTTTTTCACAAGACCAACTACAAGACATACGTAATAGTTTCTTTCAATTTGCTGTAGTAATCGTACAAAGAGACAATGGTATAATTGACATAACGTGAATAACTGATCATACTAAAAGTTGAATTTGACATTACCACATTTGAGGTTATGCAAGCTTAGTTTACTGTCTTGTTTTTAGCGAATTTTTGGATTGAAAGTGTATTTATTGTTAAAATCAGCTCTTGTGAGAACTAGTTTGACTTTTTATTCCATTTGACATTGGTAAGTATGAATATAATACATTTCAAATTGTAATCTTTTGACATTTCATAACACCTAAAATGCCATGAGACGGGAATATTACAATGCTTATTTGACTTCTTATTGATGGTAAATAGTAATTATAATTTTCCACAATTTGTAAATCTCTGTAGAATTTTCTAAGTTGCATGGATCAAGTGTCTGATCGTACTTGTAACGGTATATTAACCAACAGTTATTTTCAGAAAATGCCTGGATAACGGCTTAATTCACGAGCACAGGAGTTTGTTATAAACTTATTGAATATTTTAAGATGGAAGAAAAACAAAGGCAGACCTTTTCAACCTATTTCATCTGTTCAGGAGGTATTATACTAAAGTTAACATATATTTAAGAACGTTTCTATGTAAAATTATATTTCAGAGAGTTTGTACTGAAAATTTCTGTAAAAACAGTTTATTCCTTTAAAAAAAGGAAAGAAAATAATCCAACTTTCCCAGCGTCACTCAGACAGACACCTTGATTAAAACTAAAAACAGAGGATTTACCCGAGGGAACCATAATGGCAGTACGGAATACCTTATATAACTTGTTTGAACAAAGTAAGTAAACAAACATGTGAAACAATAATACAACACCTTTCATGTTCTTAACCCTTAGATTACAGTCAGCTTACAGTTTAAATAAAAGAGAAGTAAGATCATAGTACTTTAATAATCAAGATTACACATCATAGTGCATGTAGTATTATCTATACAGTGTGATTTTTCACAAACAGCTTATAGTGTGGTATATGAAAATCTTATTATAGAGGTTCTAAGTAATTAAATTTTTAGAATACAGAAAGTTGTGCATATTTTAATTTAAATTATAGCTTCTACATGTGCCGATTTCTAAGTTGAGTACTGTCCGTAAATGTTTAACAATTTGTTTGGTGAGAGTGTAGATTGTGTTTTTCACAATTTAGTTTCCTAATTTAAATTTTTTGATGTCACATATACGGGGTTGTTCAATACATTACTTGGTACAAATAATAAAAAATCTGAATATCAAAAATGTGTGTTCAAATTTAGTATGAAGTAAATATAAAAAAATCTTTTGTTTTGTTTGAGATAATGATAATTTAAAACTTTTTATTTTTTTAGGGAAACACGTTACTGTGAAAACCATTAATGACGAACGGAAAATAATGAAATTCTTTCTGTTAGAACTACCTCTTTATTGATGCCATTGAAACATTTGAAATTTAAATATAAAAAGGCAGACAACAGAAGAGCATTAATAGAACGAACAAATTTTGCTAGCCAAAGAGCATGCTTTCTTTGAAAATATACAGAAAATCGTGATAGTGTATTTTCAAGACAAATTATATTTTTAGATGAAACATAGGTATATGCCAAAGGAACCAAATTAACTTCTTGGCTGGACAGTAATGTTAAAAGTGTACGTAAACCAGGAGGTTATGATGGTAAACGTTTTATTATTGTTCACGCTGGTTCATCCAAAGGATTTGTGGAAGATGCCAGTTTAGTGTTTTCCTCTAAATCATCGTCGTCAGATTACCGCGGTGAAATATTTACAAAGTGGGTTGCGACACAGGTAATTCCGAATTTAGAAGAACCGTCGTTAATTGTAATTGACAATGCGCTTTATCATAGTATACTAGCAGAAAAGCAACCTTCCACTTCATCAAAAAATATGAAATTATCACTTGGTTAAAAGCCAATAATGTTGTCTTTAATGAAAACCTCTCAAGACCTGAACTATTACAAATTGCTAAAATGAATCATAAAGAAAATGTCTATGCCGTTGATGAATTGTACCGAAAACATAGTCATATAGTCTTAAGGCTACCGCCCTACCATTGCGAATTTAATGCCATTGAGCTTATTTGGGCCCACTGCAAAACATATTATAATAAGTATATTGGCAGAGACGGATACGGTGATGAAAGGGTCTTGAATATGTGGAAAGAAGCATTGGAAAATTGTAGTGCAGATGTTTGGGATAATTGTGTTTGGCATACCGAAAAAATAATCGAAGACTGGTTTACTCGAGAACAAAATTTGGTGAACATACATATTGAAAAAGTGATAATAAATACTGGTGAAGACAACTCAGATTCCGAAACGGATAAGTTGTAAATCAAGATTTGTCATATGAATAATATATATCTCCCTTGTACTCACTGCTGTAAACATGTGTTTCAGAATCAATGAATCATTATTATTTTTGTAGTTCTCTTTTACTCATTTGTTAATAACTACTGATGTAAAGGACCAGCCACTAATTAGATATACATGGCTTTGGGTTCCAGTTAGAACTTTTCTAAAGTTCATTGTGTTTTTCTGTTTCTAGTACCTATATGTGTTTAAATTTTATTTTTGATGTCTGTTGCGGATATTTCTATTTTTTACTGCTAATATGACACGGATTCCATTTGATGTGTTGCCCTGATGATAGTAATATATTTACTGAAACGTCGACCTTTAAGCTGTGTGGGAATCTTCTATTTACAATCTATAGCCTATCCTAAAAAAATCGTTCTAATTTTATAATCAGTTTAGAAAGTGTAATTGTAAAAGTTTTAGAGGACTAAATATTACGTCAGTTTCATGAACTACATAAATTGTATGTTTTTAAAGGCATCCTACAAAAAATCAGCTCTCCACTAATCAGCCAGCATGGTTAATATTAATTTCGGATTTTGTAACTTACAGTTTTAATAAATATGTCGATGTTAACCATATAAATAAAATAAATACAATTAGGGAAGTTGAATTTCTTGTTTAATTACCAATTGGTAAAATGCCGACCTTTGGAATATTAGTCATAACGATTATTTCTATTGAGTTGACATAAGTTTTGATTTAATTCATATGAATATTGTTGCTGATGTAACAGTCACGTGATGGAAAAGCTCCACCATTTCTACTGTATATACTATCTACCTTTAAAACATTTTCAAGTGAATAGGAACTATTTGGTGTTTATCCGTTTTGTGGAACAAAAAAAGAAACTATATTTATGACGCTTGATTGGAGGCTTTAATAGCGGCCGTACTTAGGCCACTTTTTGTGGTCGCCCTGGTCACATGTTTGCAGTCGGCTCCCAATGAACTCCAATTCTCCATGAGAAATGGTATGATCATCATATACGGGCGTTCACGAAGGTAAAAACAGGCGTCTGTGGTCGCCTTATGGCCGGCTACCGATCTTAAGCAGACAGTTGAAATAGTATCTTCGTGCAAGTACAATGTCGACGTTTTTTATACTGATACTTTTACATTTTTTTTTCTTTTGAAAAGAAGCAGAAATGTTGCTTCTGCGAGATCCATGCTTCAACTTTTCAAATATTTCTATCGTGTTTTTCTAGCGAGTGGTGTCGCGTTGTAGTCGATACGACTGCAAGTGTTTTCGATACAACCACAAGTCGGCCACAAAAAATTGTCGGGATGTGGTTAACCCGGCCGCAAGTTGCCTGAACGCCTATTTGTGGCCTGGGCGACCACAATCTGGCCCGTGTATGGCTACTATAACAGTTCTAATTGAGGGGGCGCTAGCAATGACAGATGAAAGTCCGGATTATTGGGGTTGTGTAGGAAGAACGACGCTACTTTATGACGATTCACTATTTTGCTCATAATTGAGATTTATGTATCAATTGACCAGAATCTCATGATTAAGAAACCAAGCCCTTTTACGCAAACATATTAAGCAATTTTCCACTACAAGCATGGAAACTTTTTAATTATTGTGCAGGGTTTTTGTCATAAGAAAGGAAATTCCCGCGTTCCTGAATAAATCTGTCACATCTGACTGGAAGTGAAGTTTCAAGATCGAAATTTTTTGAGGGAATAAATGGATTTTGAAATAAACTGAAGGAACACGTACAGGTTGTTGAATACAACAATGATCGCACACCCATGGGGCCCTTGTATCACTTGAACACAGCTGTCTATATTTTTATGTGAAATAATAATTCAAATCACTTGTTTACTCAACACCCATCTAAAATTTGGAAGATATTCTACATTGCATGATAAGAGGCTGTAATGGTTACACAGCACTGTAGGCTTCTCCCAATGTATTCCGAAATCTATTGGATGTCGAGTGGATGCTTGTGTTTTAGCTCCACATGTTGACCATCTGCTATGAAATCTACTATTTTCTGTTTATGTTTATCACAATTTTATTGCTTCTAATAAATTAGTAAAACATAAATCATAAAACGTATCACACATATCAGAACTTTTTGTATTAAAATTGAATGACTATTCGCCAACAATAATATTTCCGACTACTTTGGAAACATTTTGCATATGTACCTAAACTTGAGTAACTTCTAAATCAATCAAGATGTGAATGTCGATAAGATTGATTTTTGTGGAGTTTAAGATGTTTAATGATATGGTTTCTATTTTTCAGGCGACCAACCGGTTCCGAACTAAAACAAATATCAACAATAGGCGACACAAAGAAACCTGCCAACCCCGATCACATTGGTGGTTATTCTGTATCACTTCCAATATTCTCCGGAATTGAAACCAAATTTGGACTATGTTTACCCAAATTTGGTGTACCTCAATCGTAAACTATTTTTTTATTAGTCCTCAAAATAGGTTTTTAAAACAATTTTTATTGTAAACGATGCTTCAGCTCTATGAATTCGCTTGTTTCACAAGGAAATTTTTATCTACATGTTGAATCTATTGAATTATTTGATATAGTGTGCATATGCTGCAATGTATTTACTGCATCCTCATATTTAAATTTATTGAAAGCTTTCTTATTTATTATATGCCGATTTTAGGGTTAATCATTTACTACCATTCATATATAAACGACTAAAATGCTAATGAAAAATACTAGGTACGATTTATAATTAGCAAGACCATTTACTCAAGTTCTGTGTTTGTAAAATTAAAATAATTATCTGATAAAAATACTCTCAATCCCACCTGTTTAATAATCCTTTTCACGTTTGTTTAGTGTTATCTAAAACAAAGGAAATTTATCCCACTTTGTTAATTTCGACCTTAGTAATTTATTGCTGTTATTTTGGACATATTTGAGTTATTTAAATTTGATTATTGTGTTTTTTATTTTTAATTCACCACATTATTAATTAATATGTTCTATGATGTAGAGAATCGGAAGCAGTAATCAGTTTAAGGAAAAATTGACAAGTATTTCGTACTAATTTATTAATGTAGGGTTAACTCTAAAATAATCAGGAATTTTTATCTGATAACAGTATACATAATATATAATATTAAACATCTACCCAATTCTTAATGTATAAAAATATTACCTAATATCTTGAATTGCAATAAGATCTTATACTTTGTTTACAGTATTTCTCGCGTTGAATCCCAGAATAACGTGTAATATTACTAAAAATAAGCCTAAAGCATAATACTAAAATACCACTCTCGCTGTATACTCGATTTTATGTTACATCAACACAAATACATTTATTCTTATATATTCAGTATCATATGTCATTCTGTTTCTAGGGTGTAACACTAAAAAATATCTTAACAAGCTGTGCTTCAAAATTTTTACACTAAACTCTATACACTATAATGTAAATAGTTCTTTCCTTTCCTCACAAAAAACTTGTCCTAAACTTCTAAACTTTAAAGTCTTAGATTTGTTTATCCAAAGTCAATGCAACGACGTGGCGTGCATAAACTCAAAAATTGTGAGATAATACATATTTTCTTCAAAACATAGGATAACAATCCTTTAGATTAAAATGCCTCTTATTTTAATTCGTAATCACTTTTTAGAGTACCATGTTGATAGTATTAAAGATGTGCTCATGGATGTAATAGCAATAAGGCGTGATTGTAACTACTAGTTTTTTCTTGATCGTATTCTTGAAAAATATTGCTATTTTCAGATTTTTACAACAGTTTTCTGTTAAATTGAAACCAGAAATTAACAGTAGATACAAGGTAATACATATACATAGATGAAATTATTTTAATTATTCTTTTTCTTCACACTACTGACTAACTAATATATTTTCTCAACTAATATTTCCATATTCATCACCGATTAAAAATGGAATACTGAAGTAACAAACGTTTTCATAGTTAGCTTACGAGTCTTAGAAAATATATCTGACCAACTTGATTTGATGTGATTTAACAGTGTTGTAATGTCTTTACTTTTACTTTGGAAGAATTATTACAAGCATTAATGATGGATTGCCTCTGCATATTTGTGATGTAAGATTAGAATATTTCACCTTATACATTTGTATACCCTTTTAGCACTTTCTAGAACAAATTTCCATTATAATATTAAAACTGAGGTACAGTGGAAATGCATAGAGAAGAATACAGTGACCTATCATATGGGATGCCTTAATTTATATAATATACTAGTACTAGTATTCTTTATTTTTAGCTTATTTCAATTATGAACAGGATAAATGAAGTGTATTAAAATGTCTCCATTGACACGTTTCCTCGCTTATTGTGTTATAAATTCAAAGCTATGATTGGTAAATTACTAGTAAATTGCTAGCTTTTTCAAGTGATAGGCGATGAGTCAACCTTAATTGAAAGTAGTTTGTATACAGTACCATGTGTTTCAATTAGGGTAAATATGAGTGAAATAATATCATGATTGAACGTCTTAAATATCAGCATATCTTACTCTTGGTTGAACGTTTTAAATATCAGCATATTCCTTACTTACATGTGGTTTAACATATAAAACTGATTCAGTATGATAATTTTTGAATAATTTACCACATCAATATCTACAAAAATATATTGATATGCAATCTTTAAAATTCCGAATTTAACAATGTTTCATTATTTAAACTCATTCTGTTATTTGGTGCTCTTTTTTGAATATAGAATTAATTCTATGTTGGTAAATAGAAACTTTATATCTTAGTACTTACTTAGATGAAGTCTACCTAAAACCAAAATGTGAGTTAATAACTATGAATATTTATCAATAAATTATATTAAAAAACATCACCATAAAATAATTACTGAAACTATGAAATGCAAATTGCATATTATAACTATTTTGAACGAGATAAATGTTATCTTTGTAAAAACTCTCTATTTATGTGTGCAGAACATATTCTATAGAGGTTATTGTTACCAATAGTTGCATCTGTGACCAAATACCGTTTCTACTAATTGTATTTCTCTCAAAGCGTTTTCAAGCTACTAATACATGGTTATCAACATAAAGAATTTAAGCTTGTTACCCATTTAATAATTTTTCTTCATTTATTGCAATATATTTTACGATATTTTGAATCTAAAATAGCAAGACAAGCAAAAGCTTTTTAGACTTTTTTCTATTTTTTTTTCATTTATGGCATATATTTATTTCACATTTTTAAAATCACTAGTTCGATGTCGATGGGGTCGATAAAACTAATAATCGTCAATTTAGTAGTAGATCTGTTATTTGTTGGATATATTTTCTTTTCAACTGCACTTTGAATAAAGATCTCTTTCAACAACCGTGGCCAAAATATTGATGACATTTTTAAAATGTATTACAAGAAACAAGCGAATTTTGTTACTTTTGAAAAGATTTTATTGTACATAGGAGTTAGGATAGGCGTATATTTTTGTTCATTTTATTTTTGAGAAAAAAAATTTAATGGGTTCTCAGGAACTGTGATATTAATTCATTTTAATTGTGCTTTATTCCATATTGTTACTTTTTGTAAACTGTACATTTTACAGTATTTACATTTGTCAACAAGCATATCTACATGTCAGTGTTTGTTTTCTGCTGTAAGCAGATTGCATTATAGTTTACCCTATTCTACTCAATAAATTATACACAGTTTAATTTTGTTTTGTTTTTACACTACTTCCGTTTACAATAATACAGGGTGTTTCAATAATCATTGGAAATATTTTAACTGTTGAATCTTGAGCTCCTTACTGAGTTAGATTTTGAAAACTATTTGTGCACAGTGCTTTAAAACTATTTGATGTATCCTTGTCAGACTTGGCAGGAACTGTAGGTACTGTAGACCCTACTTCATTATGTTGAATAAACGTTTCTGGTTACAACCAGAGGCGTATGACGGGCAAATGACTGGTTGATCCTTCCCAATCTCTATGTAAATAATGTACTTTTCTATCGAAACGATAAAATCATTATTTTTCGAGATTTTTAAAGTAAAAAATGAAGCTGCACTATTATTTTGATTAATATTATGTATTGATAAATCGTGTTGGTGTTTTTGGGTCATTGGATTGCATTGATTACGCACATGAAACTTTAATTACGTTTAACAAAAAAACATAACTTTATTTATTGAAATTGCCTGAATGGAATAGATTTAAAAACAAATTGTGTTTCTTAAAAGAACCATTGTATTATAATCTAAATGAAAGAAATATTTTTAATAACACGAAAATATTAAAAAGCACATTTTATATAAGTGATTTAGAGTAAATGTTACTATTTGAAATGAAACGCCCCGTATAAAATATGTATAGAAACTTATCTTTTACAATACATTATCCATGTTGGCCGAAGTTGCGTTAATGAATGCAAACATATTGAGAAATATTTTACTACAACTGTTCAATTAAGTTCCATTATAAATTTGATACTTAAAATGGGTCCATATCTAGATTAAATCAATATAATAATAATAACTTTATTCAAAAAGATGGTTTTACAAGAACACTATATGAAGTGAATAAAGTAGGTTGGCGATAAGCTTTATTATACTTGTTTCGCGAAGACACAATTGATTCATATACAATGGAGTCACATGCAACAAAATTGGTTTATTTGAATTCAATATAAATAAAAGCACTATAGATTATACAGTGCCCGTCTAAAGTCTCCCCCCCCCCCTATCTATGTCGTGAACCATAGAACTTCAATCAATAATCGTTTGGGTGCCTGAAATAGGGTACAAATGTAACGTTTTTGTTAGTATTTCGTGACGTCATCATTCAAAATGGTGGACGGCCGCCATTTTGTAAGATAATTTTAAATGGGATCATATGGCAAGTAATACCTCATTTGAATCCTCGTTCCAAGTCCCGTTCAACGACACCATCGCGGTCAACCTATTTCTACTTATTTGTGAATTTCAACCCAGTTGCTAATTTAGAAAAGATGAACGTGTTCATTGGTCGCTTGGATATTTCTTACAAACACTCTCAATTTTGACAGTAGTACGATGCTAATGTCAAAAATGAACCGATTAATAGATCAATGACACACGAAATATCCAAGCGACCAATGAACACGTTCATATTTTCTAAATTAGCAATTGGGTTGAAATTCAGAAATAAGTAGAAATAGTTTGATCGTGATGGTGTCGTTGAACAAGACTTGGAACGAGCATTCAAATCAGGTATTATTTGCCATATGATCCCATTTAAAGTTATCTTACAAAATGGCGGTAGTCCGCCATTTTGAATGATGACGTCACGAAATACTATCAAAAACGTTGCATTTGTACCCTATTTCAGGCACCCAAATAATTATTGATTTAAGTTCTATGGTTCATGAAATAGATAGGGGGGGGAGACTTTAGATGGACACAATATGTATAAAATTGAATCATCGACACAAGGAATTTTAAATTCAAATTATACCTAAATACAGTAGAAACTAAGCATATAATCCATTGGAGTGAAGTGAATACAATATAGTGCAGGTGCTGAAGGAAGCTGAGTATGCAAAATATGAGGACCGGCAACTATGCTCAAATTCTTTTACCTGAGGTACCCAACAACAAAAAAACATGTTGCCGGCTGATGTGCTGGTCCCTTTCCCTTTGCTTCGCCCCCTTCTCCCCGCTCTGCGCGTTTATGAGCCATAGCGCTCGAAATGGGCAGTAGCTAACAACTCTTAGTGCATATAGGCTTATATTTTCATATTTAAGCAATATTATTGAAGTTTTCTGTAGTCAAGTGTTCTATTAGTGTTATAGTTAAACAAAAACGTGGACAATGTCGCTACAAGTGATAAATATAAAAAAAGCGAAAACTAAACGAAATATCGTATTTGTTTAGTGATAAAACAGATAATTTAGTTGATAACCCAAAACCACAATCCTTTATAAATATTCAAAAAGCAGCAGATCGAAGAAAATATGAAATGACAGAAAATAAAAAATAATACAGACTTTACTGAAAACAATTGTTCATGGCATAGAAGTTTTATGGCTAGTTATATTTGTGAAGAAAAATAAGGCGTCGAGAAGTGGCATTACACAAGCAGGAGAATGCTTCTATTTCCACTTCTCCTGCAGCAGAAGCAGGTATTTCTGGTACCCATCATGTTCGTAGGTCATCAAGACCCGAATTAACATTTGACAAAGATCTGAAATGTTTACTCTGCGGTAAACAAACAAAAAATAAAACCCTTTATTTGTGTTCTGAAATTTCGGCGGCCGAACAAATTTTAAATGCTGCCTGAAAAAAAGAAGACGATGTCTTTACAAAAATTAGTACTTGCGTAGATCCAGATGATTTATTTGCAATGGAAGTGAGATACCATAAGCACTGTTACCGTGATTATCTATGACTGCCAAGAAATTCAGAAATTCCAGCAGGTAGACCTCCATATAAAATACCACATGAAGCTCATGGATGAAATAAAACATAAATTAACATCGCACTCTTTTGAAATGACGTCATTGGCTAAGCGATTAGCTGAACTTACTGAAATCGTCGGTAATCGCGTTATAAAATCGTTACTTATTGATAAGTATGGTGAAAACGTTTTATTTTCATTGTTCAAGTAGCAAAACAACTTCGTAAAGAAATATTAAGTACTAAATTAATACTAGATGGGTATTTGTGTGATCAAATTTTAATTGAACAAGTTTTAAAAAAAGTCAATTAGCAAATGCTTGATAAATTTTTATGCAAGCATTGTTCAGTGCCAAGAATTTAAAATTAAGTGCAAATTATAATCGACGAGCGTTATCAGTGTTTCATGATATATATTTCACGATTATTGAAAAACATACTCTAAAGCATATAGCTTTAGCTTAATCTATCCATCATTTGACTCTATCGAAATATTTAATCACCATAGTAAATAAAGTTGGGCATTGTATCAGTTATAAAGCATTAAAAAATCTAGATAAAGAAGTAACAACGTCAATTGTGTGTGAAAATATAGACAAAAAAATGATTATTCCTAAAAATATAGTTCGAGATGCATTGTTATTTTTACATGGAGCTATAGATAACAATGTTTTCAATGATGTTCGGTCCTGGCAAGATAGTAAAAGACATGTATTATTTTCGTCTGTATGTAAATGATTGATTTTCATTGTTTATCCACCGAATAATATAGTGAAAAGTTAGTGTTATTATAACATAACATTAAGAAGAGGTAAGTAAAATAAGATATCTTTGAAAACCCGAAAATTACCTAGTTTTAAATGAAATAGTGAAATAATTGTCCTCCCAGATATTGAAGAATAAAATTTAGTCGTTAAATTTTCACAAAAACTTGTATTCATCAACTGATAACAAGCATTTAGAACTTAGTATAACAGGGCTGTATTTGGAAACATAAATAATTGTTAAAATGGATAAAATTTTGGAGAAACTAAACACCGTGGATGAAAGGAACATTAGAATGGAAGAGAAAATAGATGGATTACAAAAAGAACTAACCGCCCTAATGAAAGAAAACAAGAAAATAAAGATCTTAAAAAACAGCTAGACAAACAAGATAAAAGGATAAAAGTCTTAGAAAGAGAACTGAGGAGTAAATATTTAATTACCTATGGAATCAGTGAAGTACCGAATGAAAATACCGAATTCCAAAAGATGGAAGTACAGGAGGTAATTAACCAAATAGGGGTTGAAATTCGAACAAGATATAATGGATATCAGGAGGAGGAAAGAAAAGGGAAAATTCAACTAGACCAATATTGTTAGAAATGGCACATAAAAGTAAGAAATTTGAAATATTAAAATTGGCACGGAATTTAAAAAAATCGAAGTGGAGTCTTAGCGAAGATTTTCCAAAAGAAATTCTATATCAGAGAACACAACTTTTGGAACCAATGAAAATAGCTAGGAGTGAAGGCTGCAAAGCTTTTTATAAATACAATAAACTTGTAGTGAATGGAAAAGAATATGAACTTAAGGATATGAGAGGTTGGAAGCAGCAGATAAGTACACAAACACCAACAGAATTTAGAAAAGCAGAGGAAGAACAGTAAGTGATTGATCACCAACACAAGAAGAGCATTCTTCAAAAAACCTGAAACTTTTATAAAAGAAAATAGTTTGAAAATAACCACAATTGAAAAGAATCGCACACTAACAACGAAAACAAAATTAAACTAAATGAATCCAAAATACTAAATACAAATGGTAGATAGGAAAAAAGAAATTCAAATGATGAATTTTTTTTTTTTTTTATTATGTATATATTTTATTAGCAATCAAAACTTGAAAAGTTCTATAAGCTAACTGGTTGGCTTGAGGGCGGTTGGCTCCTGCTGGCGTGGTGAGACCTTCTCCAGTGATGGGGTCTCTTCAACCATCTTTCAGGTCAGTTGTCCAGTTCCTTTTGAGTCTTCGGTTAAGTTGAGGTTCTAGGAGTGGATGGAGTATTGGATTAACATGTAGTTCTAGTCTACTGCAGTGTTTTGTGCTTTGTTTTGCAATTTCATCGCGTATATAGGGGATTTTTAAGTCTTCATGAAGAGTTTGATTCGTCACGTACCAGGGTGCATTTGTTATTATACGTAAAATTTTAGATTGACTTCTTTGGATGATGTTTATATTTGATTTGCTCGCACATCCCCAGAGTTGAATACCATACATCCATATTGGTTTTATAATTGTTTTGTATATAAGTAATTTGTTTTCCAAAGCCAGTTTCGATTTTTTACCAATTAGCCAATATAAGTCTTTTATTCTTAAGTCGATCTGCTTACGCTTCTTACGTATGTGTTCATTCCATGTAAGTCTTGAGTCGAGATGAATTCCAAGATATTTAGTGCTGGAAGTTTGTGGTATTTGAGTGTTGTTGAGAGAAACTGGAGGACACTGGTCTCTTCTTAGGGTAAAAGTCACTTGGACGGATTTAGACTCGTTCGTTTTAATTTTCCACTTATTTACCCATGTTTGTATGTCATTTAGTTGCCTTTGTAGAATGATGGACGCTGTTACTGGATTTTCGTGAGTTGCAAGTATGACGGTATCGTCGGCAAAGGTGCCCGTGATAGTGTCATTGCTTGTTGGAAGGTCTGCTGTGAATAGTACGTACAATAACGGTCCGAGAACACTTCCTTGAGGGACTCCTGATTTTATTGGATAGTTGTTTGACGTACTTTCGTTGACTCTTGTTCTAAATTCTCTGTCACTCAGGTAGGATCTTAATAGTTTGTAGTAGGAGATTGGAATATATTTCTTGATTTTATAAATTAATCCCGTGTGCCAGACCTTGTCAAAGGCTTGGCTGACATCCAGGAAAGCCGAAGTGCAGTACTGTTTGAGTTCCATGGCTAGATTAATACAGTGAACCACTCTATGCACTTGCTGTACTGTAGAATGCTCTTTGCGGAAACCAAATTGGTGGAGTGGTATCCATTCTTCTGTTTCTGGGTCAGATTCGATCCTTTGTAGCAATAGTCTTTCGAGAATTTTAGACACCACAGGTAACAGGCTTATGGGCCTGTATGATGAGACTTCGTTTGGGTTTTTCCCTTGTTTTGGAATTAGTATAATTTCTGCGGTTTTTAGCAGTTTTGGCCAATAATTTAAGCGTATGATGGCATTAAATATGAGAGTAATGTACACAATTCCTTTTCTAGGGAGTTCCTTAATCATTGTTGGGGTTAATTTGTCTATACCCGGTGCTTTTCTTGTATTTAAGTATTTGATTTCTCGTTGGACTTCATTCACAGTTAGTGGTCTTATTGGTGGTATATGCATTGGAATGTTATTTATGTCTCTTTCCAATTCGTTATCTGGTTGATCATCGTTTGGAGTAAATACCTGTGCTAGATGTTCGGCAAATAATTGAGTTTTTTCATCGTCGTCTCTGGCCCATTGTAAATTCATGCCACGTTCGTCTCTGATAGGGGGTACATGCGTTTTGGGTTTTTTGGAATTTTTGATAGGTTTCCATATTGAATTATCATACCGATTGAGATTAGTTATATAGTGTGTGAATGAACTTTCTTGTGCCTCTTTTAGCTTGGTTTTCAGCTGATTACTTAACCTGTTTAGTGTGGTCTTGTCTGCTGGTGCGTGAGTTTGATGCCATCTTTTTCTGGCTTTTCTTTTCTGTGCTATCAGCTTTTTAATTTCAACTGGAATGTTGTGCGTTTCATTACCTGCTTTTGTCACTGGTGTGGCATTTTGTGCAGCAGTTTTAAGTTTATTGTTCAGCATTGTTAGTGTTTCATTTATATTATCAGTTGATTTGAGGCTTACGTGTAGGTTTATTTCCTCTTCTAGCTCGGTACGATATTTTTCCCAGTTTGTTTTGTTGTTGTGCAGCTTTGGTGTGACCTTTTTGTAGACTACAAAGCAACTTATGGTGGCTATGATTGGAGAATGATCAGACGAGAGATCATGGCTTGGAGTAATATCCATATAGGCAGGGGATATTCCATTGGTGATGAATAGATCCAACAGGTCGGGTATTTTATTTGGGTCAGTCGGCCAATAGGTAGGAGTCCCAGTTGACAAAGCGTGATAATTGTTTTCTTGAATAAGACTCATTAATTCCTTCCCTTTAGTTGTAGTAAGACGTGATCCGTATAATATATGCTTACTGTTGTAATCTCCTCCTGCAATGAATTTGTTGCCCAGAGTTTCAAAGAAGTCCTTGAAGTTTTCTTTCTTCAGGTTGTACCGAGGTGGGCAGTAAACTGCTGCAACTGCTAGGTCATAAGTTCTCATGTATACTTTTATAATTGTAGCTTGTAGAGAATGTTGTACATATTTTGGTAGTTCTACATGTTTTATCGTATTTTTTATTATAATAGCCGTTCCAGCGTGGGCAGTGTTGTCTGGATGGTTTGTGAAGTAAGTTGTATAACTTGGTATTTTAAAGTAAGACCGATCTGTGAAATGACTTTCACTTATTAAAAGGATATCTATATCGTTATGTTGCATAAACAGTTCAACTTCGTTTTTATGTTGCAGGAGCCCATTGGCATTCCATTCTGCAATCTTGATGGAACTATTGAATTTTACTTATTAAGGTCGTTAGCATGTTTAAAACCATGCTATTTTGTTGAATTAGCTGTTGAAACATATTTTTGAATTCTTCTAAGAATTTGTTCATTATTTGATTAATATCTGTTTGTTGTTCGCTACCATTTTTTAATGCATTTGCATAAGTCTTGTGATTTTGATGTGGGTGTTGGATGTGAGGCACCGTTGTTGGAATTTGGTTAATTGCGCTGTTTGTTTTGTTACTTGAATTTTGTTGGATATTCATTCGGTTGTTTGTGTTGTTTGATCTTGTTAGATTGTGATAAAATTCACATCCCTTATAATTGGCTGGATGAGGACCATCGCATAAGGCACATCTAGCTGGAACATCTTTACTTTTAGTGCAGGTTGTAGTATTGTGACTTCCACCGCATTTGACACATACATACGGCCTGTTACAGTATGATCTAGAATGTCCATATTGCTGGCATCTCATACATTGTGTGATACCTTTTGTTTTCTTTGGTGGTTCTACAAGTATTGCTCTGTTTTGAAGATTTTTCAGTTTATAAATGTCTTTGTTGTTATTCGCCGGTTCTAGGTCGACAAAAAAGAGATTTAATGGTTCTTTGGTTATTCGACTCTTGCAATTCATCACATTTCTAACCGTATGTCCGTTTGCTGCTAACTCAGTTTTGATTTCATCTATGTCAGTTGTGTGGTGCAAATATTTTATCACAATTCTATACGCACGTTCATCCTTGGGCTGGTAGGTGTGATGTATGACGTTGTTGTCTCTCATTAATTTTATTATCTTCCTGTAAGTATCTGGTGTGTCACTTATTATTTTAACTGTGTTGTCTGCTATCAATGTTTTTGTAATGTATTGTTTTCTTTCCACTACTGTATTAATTTTGGCTTCCATTTCTTTGCAGTTGATTACCCCATAGATAAATATTGGAGGAGGTCTTGGTGTTACGTTTTCTTCTGTGTTTTTGTCTCGACTGCCATCTGCATTATTGATTGTGTCACTGGTTTCGTCACCGGGTTCATTTGCTAACGGACTGAACTTATTATTTGTAGTAGTTTCAGGATGTCTACTGTCTTTGTTAATTTTTCTTTTTTTAACTCTTTTCTTTATCTCCTGCCAGGGATTTTCATTTGTGATATTATTTTGCTCGCTCTCCTCAAAACCAGGGAATTCTTCATCGCTAGTAGATGTCATTCTATACAGGTATTGACTACTGCTTGGTATGTGCTGTGTAGCATTTGCTTGATTACTAGGATACTGGGGTTGTAAAGCATACATACTAGTGCCATATGAATTTGGTTGAGTAAAAGTTTGAATTTGTTGTGGTATTTGTGTGTTATAAAATGGGACAGCCTGTATAGCACTGTTTGTAGGAATTATTTGTTGACTGTTAATTACTCCTGGCCCATTAAAGGCAGGTATTGAGTTCATATTATTAATTAATTAGTTGTTCAGTTTTTATCACTCACTGTTGATTTATTTTTAATGATTCACTGTTTTTGTTGGTTTTTGTGTTTATGTTTATCGTAGCGCAGTTGATAAGAGAAGTAAAAGTACGTCTTTACACTACGAAACTCAAATGAATACTCAAATGATGAATAAAAAGCAACAAGCACTTCAACTCGGGATGTGCTCTTGGGCAACCAACGCAGTGTTAGAGTAGTACTCTGGAATGTGCAGGGATTGGAAAATCTCAACAATTTTCTCGTTGAAGACTCGCATGTGCAATATGATTTCATATGTTTATGTGAAACGGGGCAGGCTACTGATATTGAAGTACCAAATCTTATACGTAATAATTACAGTGTTGTTTACTCCAAAGCAATTAGGGAGAACTCTGTAGGATGTGCAAAGGGAGGCCTAGCCATATTCTACAAAAACAGTTACAGCCCAAGATTCCTGGAGACTTCTCCTTGGTGGCTTATATATCAGTTTACAATGTCTTCTCTTCAGTTCATTGTTTGCCTTGTGTACATTCCTCCGAGAAGTAACTACAGTGAGTTATTAGAAACTTTCGGAGTTTCACCTGATGTGATACTGGAAAAAATATTCCGGCCATAATTGGAGACTTTAATGGTCGAATCGCAGAACTTAATGAGATCCCTGAAGAGACTGTAACAAATAATCAGTTTTTTCCTGACATGCTAAGTCACGACAAGATGAGTAATGCTAAAGGTCGCTATCTTCTTGAATTTATGTCTATTAGACACTTTTCATTAGTAAATGGCCATGTTAATACTGACAGACCTGCAAATTCTACTTTTTGTAATGCCTTGGGGCATGTTCCTATTGTAATGATAAACTAGAATTTGTTGACATATTTAGTGTACTAGATGATCAATATTTGTCAGACCACTTCCCAGTACTTTTGACTTTCGGCCATTTAATAACGAATGCGCCTTACATTGCATTTTCATCCTCATTCACGAGTCTGAAATGGGACAATACTAATACCATAGATTTCATTATGTCAATTCAGCACTTGCCGAATGTAGGTGTGTGAGGAGATGTAGATATTTTATATAATAATCTTTGTTCAAGTATTTGGGGCATAGCAAAAAATTTAGGTCTGTTTTCAACGAAAAAAATTAGTAATACAAAAAAACAACCTCGTAACTCTTGGTTTGATGTTGAATGTAAAGGGCTAAAGACTCAAGTAAAAATTACATTAAAAGAGTGCAAAAAGTATGGGTTTTCAGAACCATATAAAATGAATTACATTACTATAAAAAAATAATATAAGCAGCTAATTTTAAAAAAGAAACAAGTGTGTGAAAATAATGTTATGGTTGCTCTTTCCAATACTAGAAATCAGTCAGAGTTTTGGAAAATATTAAACTTATTTAGGCGCTGTTATCATTTGCGGAATGGGAGTTATTTTACGACCACTTAACTACAATTAAAGTTAAATTTGATATCAGTTTTTTTGGCGTTGGAAATGAGTTTCTGGATTCACCTATAACACTCAGAACATGATCAATCCCTGTTGGTGTGTAAAAATGGTAAGGCTCCTGGTAGGGATAGCATAACCTATGAGTTTCTGAAACACTTCCCACAAAATTGGCGCTTGTACATGTGTCACTTATATAATAAAAAATTAGAATCAGAAAAAATTCCACTTGGCTGGTGTGACACAATTCTAACAATGATTCACAAGAAAGGACCCTTAGATGATCCAAACAACTATCGCGGTATATCGCTAATCAATTACTACGTTAAAGTATTCACACTTATTTTACTAAATCGTCTGTCCAGCTGGTGTGAAGATAATTCCATCCCAGAAATACAATATGGCTTCCGAAAAGACAGAGGCTGTATTTAGATAATATTTTCATCTTAACCTCGATCTTGCAAATTACTCTTAGGCTTCAACGCAGAAAAGTGTTTGCTGTCTTTGTAGACCTCAAAAGAGCATTTGACAGTATAGATCATAAACTTCTTTGGTTGAAACTTCATGAATTTGGGATTAGTTCTAAGCACATTCGGATACTAAAACAAATATATGATAAAGCAACATTCTCAATCAAGCAACAAAACTTATACAGTAAAAAATACAACATCTCGGAAGGTGTCTTGCAAGGAGAATCACTTAGTCCCCAAATTTTTTCTATTTTCATATCTTATCATCAATCTATATAATTCAATTATTTTATCTTCTCTTTCTTTTGGAATTGGTGTATGGGGTTTGCGTTACACTGATATTATAGAGCGTGTACAGGTAAACTTTTTCATAAAACTCCTAAGTATGTCAAGGAATACCCCGGATTACATTGTACGCTTGGAAACAAGTTCTGATCATTTGTCAATGGTTGTTCTCAAACATGCCTTACTTTGGTTAAACAAACTTAAAGGAATGAACTCTTCAAGACTTTCAAAAATTTGTTTCAATCGACTTGCTCAGTTAGCAACTGATAATAATTCAAATTATAATTGGGTAACACAACTTAAAGAATGGTTTATTTATGCGCAATTTGAGTGTCTATGGGAAGATTATTTAAGTACAAATGTGCGCAGTTTAGATAGACTTATTCTAGACAAATTTCGAAAACGACTGCTTGATAGTGACATAAACAGAAAGGTTGCTTCTAGTTACCCTTTACTATACTCACACTTACTAGTTGGTGAAAATAGCAGTTATTTGCAAACACCCGCACACATTTATATAACCAGAATAATAGCGCAACTTAGAACCTATAGTAAAACATTTTTAAAATTGTGTTTTAAAGGAATTTTTTATATTATTAACAGCACTGAGAATTGCGCTGTCTGTAATATGGATTCCCCGGAGTCATTACATCATATGCTTTTTGTATGTCCCATTTACAGGCCTTTAAGAAAAAATTGTTTTTTTCAGAATGTTCATAATATTGATGATCTGGTATACTACCTTAATATTAATAATACACGAAACGGATTCTTTGAACTTACTAAATTAGCTCATAGCATTATCAGTATATTAAATCTGCGAGCATTTGCACATGGCGAATGATTGGCTTTATCATGAAGTACACAAATATTTTATATTTTGGTTTTTATCTTAACTTTTTTATTAATTTACAAATTAGTTCTATGTCATAATTTATTTCCAATTATCTTAATTCCTCTCTTGAAATTCTGTACCGAACCTTTGTAAAAAGATTTATCTTATGCACAATGAACTATCTATCTATCTATCTTTTTTTTTCGAGGAGAGGGAATCTTACATTAGACACCGGTCTTTCCGGAGTGCCGGATTCCTACCGACTAAAACCTCTCCTCTCTCGCATCTCCCACTGGGTACTGTCAGACTCCTACTGACTAAAGAACCCCCTTTTTATCTATCTACTCTCCACCCTAGAACCGCTTGTCGCATATCTTCAGGAGTGAAGTGCATTGATCACTTTATGCTCGGCTTGCCTCTGTACACAACGCTCTTTTCCTTTCTGCCCTCTCAGGATAACTGTTTCGGATTTCTGTGGGGCTAAGTGTAGTTCGTTTTCCTTCATCTAGGTGTGGATTTGGTAAAGAGCTTCGTCTGCTTTCCATTCAAGATGATTCTTACTTTTGGCAGTTATGACGACTGCAAGATCATCTGCATATGCTATTGTACTCACTCCCTCTAGTGCCAGATCATTCAACACGTCATCATAGAGCACGTTCCACAGAGCACGTTCCACAGAGTAGGTCCTAGAACAGAACCCTGTGGAACTCCAGCTTGGACTTCTAGTATCACATCTTTTTCTATTTGTAGCGATCTATTCTCTAGATAGCTGTCTACTATCTCCAGCAGATATCTAGCCACCCCTCTTGCTTCCAATTTCTATAGGATTTTATCCCAGGATGCCGTGTTGAATGCATTTCTCACGTCCAATGTGATAAGAGCCGCTCATTTGTCATCTGATCTATCATTTACTGCGCTTATTACCCTTTCTATGGCCTGTATCGTTGATTTTCCCTTTCTGAATCCGTATTGTCGCTCTGAGAGACCTCCAGTAACTTCCAACTCTTTTTCCAATCTTTCTCTCAACAATCCTTCGTACACTTTACTAACGGCGTTCAGTAGGCAGAGTGGTCTAAACTTCATGTCATCTACATTTCCTTTGGAGATTAAAACTAGTTTGGCCCTTTTCCATTCCCTCGGAAAACACTTTTGTCTAAGAATTGCATTTAGTGGATTTAGTATTGCAGCTGGCGAGATTTGTTTCACTATCTTGATGGCTTCTGTGGGGATACCGTCTATACCTGGTGCTTTCCCGGGTTTCATCCTTTTCAGGACTATTTCCAGTTCTTCCTCGTTGAACGGTACTACAGCTTCTTCGGTTTTAGCGCCTCTCCAGGTCTTGGTCTTTCTCGGGAACAAGTAATTGGCTACTTTTACCTTCTGCTCCGCTGCTAGTTGGAAAGGGCCATATCCTACCAGTTTCTTAACAGCTATTTGATAACCTTTTCCCCAGATATCTTCCTCCAGTTCTTTACATAGATCGTGCCAATGCGTCCTCTTTGACATATTTATCAAGAGCTGCAGCGCTTTCTTGCATTTTCGTGCTACTTGGCGTATTTTCTTTACAACCTCTAGGTTTATTGGTGATTTCTTGCTAGCTCTAGTGGCCTGCCTTCTCAGACTGAGGCATCCTTGTCTTTTTTCTCTGATTTCCTCATTCCACCAAAAAGGAGTCCGTGTGGTTTCCGTTGTGCTTAGGCTCCCTCTATATCCTTCTGCCATTGCTCTTCCTAAATCTCTTGTTGTTTTCACTCCTGATGTAATTCTCCATTACACGAGCTCCTTGAAGAGGTCCCAGTCGCATGTCGCTCTACTTCTGTTTTCGTTCTGAGGTTTTTCTCCTATTGATATAGAAAAGTATATATACTGGTATTCAGTGAGCGTTTCTTCTTCCAATACTACCCAGTTTCTTATGTAGTTATGAAGATTGCGAGTCGGGCATGTAATATCTATGAATGACTCTGACTGTGCTCTGACAAATGTAGGTTTCTTACCATCATTTAAGATATTTAAATCTAGTGCTGACATCCATTCGTCCCAGTACACCCCTCTCTTGTCTGACAGTTGAGCCCCAGGTAGGGGATTTAGCGTTTATATCTCCCATGACCAACTTTCTCCTGTTTTTCCTCTTATGTCGTCCATTATGTTATCGACCCATTTCTCAAACTCTATCATTGGTATGTTTGGAGAAATGTAACAGCAGTATATTGAAAAGGCCTTTAGTTCAATTCTTATGTATCCTTTCTCAAGGTATACTTCTTTAACTTCTAACCTTTTATTTAAAAACAGAACACCTACATCAGTTCTTTTATCTTTAATCCATTGCGTGCCTTCCATTAGTTTTTTGTTGGGCTCTCCTACTACTAATATATATATATATATATATATATATATATATATATATATATATATATATATATATATAACAAAGAAGATGTAGGAATATCGCGTGATATGTTAACAACAACAACAAAGAGATTCATGGGTAATTCACGCAAAATTACCCATGAATCTCTTTGTTGTTATATATATATATATTCCTTTTGATAGCTGTTGCATATGCGAGATCGTGTGCTACCTTCCCTCTCCCTAGATTTGTCTGTAGAATTTTAATCGACATTTTGGGTTATATTGTTTCCTCCTGGCGCTACAACTGCGTTATCCCTGGTAGGTTTTCTATATTGTGGGCATTTTTGGTTCTATCTGTGACCTTCTATTTTGCAAACCATACATGCTGGTTGGTTTGGACAGTCTTTCGCAATATGTCCCGGTTGTGTGCACTTAAGGCAGTTTTCGGATCTATCCTCTCCGGTGCAGTTTTCTCTCCGGTGTCCGAATAGGTGGCATTTGTAGCATTTTTGTATACTACTTCCTTTTCTAGCTCTACAGTGTATCCACCCAATCTTAATTTCACCCCTGTGTATCACTTTCTTGGCTATTTCTTTCTTCATAGCCACAGTAGCAGTTTGATTTCCACTTTGAGTTGGCTTCATCGAGATGATCCTGAAATACTTATCTGAGACTTTTTCTGCTTTTGATATTTCTCTGAGTAGTTCCTCTTCCTCTATGCTCGATATCAGTAATTTGAACTACTATGTCGTTATTTGTGATAATCACGTCAGTTTTATCTCCTACGTCTTGTATAGTTTGTTTAAGGGCCATTGCCTTTCCTCTCCCTCCCCTGACTTCCAGCATTAGGTCCACTTGTTTGGTTTTCCTTATCGATGTTACCTCTATCTCTTTCTCTTCTATATCCACGGAGCGTTTAACCGATCTAAGTAGGTCTGCGTAGCTCCTTCCTTCTGATGCTTTAATGATTATTTTCTCTTTATCATAGCGTTTCACCCTATTAGCCGCATTCATATCAGAGGTATTTCTCTGAGCCTTATTCCCCTCTTCTGTGCACAGGTTTGCCTCGATCTCGAGGCCCCTTAGTGCAAATTCTGTAAGGTACTCTAAATTGATTTTGCCTAGAATTCCGATCCTCAGACCTCTTCGGTTCATATTCAATATCTCCTCTCTTAGCTGGGTGCTTAGTTTGTGAATCATTTCCACATCATCCACGCCGCTGTCATCCATTTTTATCGGTAGGATATATACTGACTTTGTGTAGTTTGTTTGTCCCTGGCACCTGCTGCTACTGATTCCTATTTGCAGATTCACAAAGTCCATAATCCCTTCCACCATACCTTCTTCTACTATAGGAGCTATAGCTGGGTATGCCGTTACGAGCTCATCATAGTCGCGTCGATTTCTCGTACTATGTGGGTCTATGAATACCACTAGATCTTCCTCTAGGCTCGCTTCGGGTAACTTTTTCTGATGTACGTGCACCACTTTATATATATATCTTCTGGCCACTCTTCATCAAGAATTTTTGCTAGGCTTTGGAAATGTTTCTCATTATTGAGGACTGTCTTTATTTCCGTATTCTTTTCGCTGTTAACCTTTTCCCATTCCTCCTGAATTTTACTTTCGTTAACTTGGGTTCCCATGCTTTTCTTTGTCGTCTCTTCAGTTTGTTTTCTTTCTTTATTAATTTCTTCTATCCATTTATTTTTATCATCCTTCTGAATTTTTTCAGCATAATATGTCAACTTAGCGCTTATCTCTGTTAGTTCCTTCTTTGGTTTATGAGTGCCTTCTACTAACTTTTCCAGTTGTCTAACCTGTTGCAGCATTGCGTTCAGTGATCTTGTTAGGTTTTTTTCATTCATCTCCTTAGCGTGTTCGGGTGTGTCAGGAGTAATTTCATCTCTCTTTCGCTTTGGATTCTTCAAAGTAGTATCCTCTTGGTTCCCTGGTGTCTCTTTTGAGTTTGTCGTTTGGGCTTTGGCTTCTGCCGAGGATATTACCTTTATGTTGCTGGGGTAGGTTTTGCTCCCTTCATTGACGGACTCTGCGTATTCCAATTTTTGTTGAGGTGACCTGTGTAGCGAGTTCCTTCTCTGCGAGATCTCATAGGTTTTAGGATCTTCAAAGGCCTCCTGCCATCTGTTGATCCACGATGGCTCGCTTTCTGTAGCATTTACGTCCCCGGCTTGGTCATCTGCCAGAGGCATCTTCCCCTGTGTCTTTTGAATTGATTCTGTATCCATGCTTGTTCCCACGAGTTGGGCAGAAAATAGGTCCACGACAGCAGTGCTCCCATACTGTGGCAAGGTCTACAATACAACCGACAGCGACCTGGAAATCGGAGGACATCGTTCACGGCTCTTTTACGGAGAAGCCACTCATCCCCTGGGCACGATAGTTTACACCTTAGGATTTCCGGATTTTTCTCCGCTCTTGGTCAGACGCTGCGCTGTGGGAATCTTCCTAGCTTTACCTCAACCACTTCGAGACCTTACCAGCATGGGTGGCCCTACCAGTAGCTACGCTACCGCCGGCATCGCTCCCTGGGTATAGAGGTTACTGAGCTCTCTCACCAACGACAAGGTGTTGATTCCCGTAGAGAGAGATCTATCTATCTATATTTTTTTTTAGTTGGGGAGGGTAAAAAATCTTCCAAAGACACTCACTGAAGGTGAGTAGTGTCAGATTATTACTGACTAAAAAAAGCCCCTCCCCCTATCGTCTCGCTCCTCGCACTGGAACGGCTTTCGCATTACTTCAGTGAGAGGGCTGTCATACTATCCTCATAGTGATGTATTACTTCTGTCTATGGTCGTGCTGTCTTCCATTTCTTTCGTATCAATTATATGTCTTATCATCTTATACGCTATATTCCACCCCTTCTCACCTGAGACCAATAATGTCATCATACTTCTCGCATCGAACTTCGTTCCAGCTTCTGTTAGGAATCCTGCCCTGATTCTTTCCCACCTGGCGCATGCAAACATCGTATGCTCCGCATCGTCTTGTTCTCCGCAATACGGACAGTCCCCAGTAACCGATCTCATTCGGCTATACAGGTATTTTCTGAAGCAGCCATGACCAGAAACTGCCTGCGTGATATAATAATCTACCTCGCCAAACGGTCTGCCGATCCATTTTTCAATGTGAGGTATGAGGTGATGAGTCCATCTTCCCCATTTACCGGTTATACAACGGTTTTGCCATTGCATCATGAGGTTTGTCCTTGCGATGGCACTGCTGATCCCTAGGTATTTTTCCCGTCTTTCCAGTACGAGCAGGTCTATTGGAGGTATCCCAGCTATTACCCCTACTGCCTCTGTTGATATCGTCCTATACGCCGAGCATATTCTAATACAGAGTTTGCGTTGGACGCTGGCAAGTTTGGAAACCAGTTTCTTATTGCATGTCACTGAGTGCCAGGCAGGTGCAGCATAAAGGATTTGCGAGTGTACAACACTCATTAGTGCTCTTCTCTTGGAAGATCTAGCTCCACCAATATTGGGCATACGTCTGGACAGGACTGTCACTGTTTTCTCTACTTTTTCAGAAGCTTTTGCAATATGCTCGGCGAAAGTCAGTTTCGTATCTAGCCAAACTCCTAGGTATTCAACTGCTTTTTTGGGGATTACTACTACGCCCTGTACTTCGAATTGAATCTGATTCATCTTTCTCTTCTTCGTAAGTAGAGCAGCTTCTGACTTTTCAGGGGCTAATTCTAGCCCTTTATGCTCGAGCCAGTTTGATACCCGTTGTAGTGCGATATTGGCTGTGTTCATCAGGGTTTCTTCGGATTTTGCAACTACAACCATTGCAACATCATCAGCGAAGGCTATTAACGTAACACCCGCAGGTTGCGCTACTCTCAATATTCCATCGTAAAGAATATTCCATAGAGTTGGTCCCAAGACCGACCCCTGTGGCACCCCACTATTTATTTCCCTCATTTTTATTTGTTCCTCTGTTTCCAGGATTATTTCCCGGTCGGATAAGTAGGCCCTTATTAAACTGATGAGGCTTTCATCAATGCGTCTGCTTCTCAACTCTTCAAGAATGTTCTGCCAGCTTGCAGTATTGAACGCATTTCTGACATCCAACGTTATTATTGCACAAAGTCTTTGGTGTACCCAAGAGTATTTTTCTCCCGCTGCCCTGGCAATTTTTAAAACTTCTACTATATCGCCCACCGCTTGTTTACCTTC
This sequence comes from Galeruca laticollis, assembly GCA_963921935.1. NCBI lineage: Eukaryota > Metazoa > Arthropoda > Insecta > Coleoptera > Chrysomelidae > Galeruca > Galeruca laticollis. The sequence goes on from OY998176.1 coordinate 175,792,100, forward strand.
AACGAATCCAAACTGTCGCTCTGATAAGCCGCCTGTTCATCCTATTTCTTTTTTCAGCCTGATCAGGATCAGTTGTTCATATAATTTGCCCCCTATGTCGAGCAGACATATTGGCCTGTGCGCTGAGGGATTCTCGATGGGTTTGTCCGCTTTCTTCAAGAGCAACAATTTGGCTCGTTTCCATTCCCTAGGGAATTCTGCTCGGCCAGCTAATCCATTATATACAGTAAGCATTAATTCCGGCTTGTTCAAGGACATATCTTTAATTATTTCCGCTGGAATATGTCCAGGTCCAGGAGCCTTATTCACCTTCAATTTGGAGCATGCCATGCGTAATTCTTCTACGTTGAAATTTAGAAATGTCACATTTCTATTGGAGTCAAAGTTTACTTCCTTATGCACTGGGAATAGGTGGTCAACAACCTTTTCCATTGTTAGCATGGGCAAGTCTTGTCTGGGTGGATAGCCAACTAGGCTCTTCATGACTATCTTGTAGCCATTCCCCCAGCTATCACAGTCTACTTCATCACATATTGTTTTCCAGCATTCTCTCTTGGATTTTTTAATACTATACTGTAGTGTTTTCTTACTCTATTTATACTCCTCCCACCGGCGCAATGTTTCTTCTGGTGTATTCCTTCTTACGCTTCTCGTATAGTTTCGTCTCTTCCGAGTACAATCTTTACGGTTCTGAGCGATTTCCTCGTTCCACCAATACATGGGCACTCGCTTCCTTTTATCACCTCTCTTGGGCATAGTTTTATTGCAGATCTGCTTCAGTGTACGAGTGAGAGCTTCTGCCGAGGGGGCCATGTTCTGTTGTGGAGCTGTCGTAAGTTGTTGGAGTTCCTGTTTGTCCAACTTCTTAACCTGCCATCCTCCATTTCTGCTCGATCTCTCTAGTGTCGGATACCTCGAATACTATGTACTTGTGATCGCTTAGAGACTCGGTATCACTTACTTCCCAGTTTATTATTCTATTCATGATGTCAGTTGTAGCTATTGTCAGGTCTAGAATTGAGGAGTAGTCCCGTCTTTGAAAGGTTGGCTTATTTCCCTCATTCACCACTACTATGTCATTCTGTGCTATCCATTCTGTAACCATTTGTCCCCTTGTATCTGTTATATTCATGCCCCACTGAGGGGATTTCGCGTTGAAATCGCCGACTATGATTGCTTTCTCCTTATTCAGCCTTATCAATCTCTCAACTTCGCACAAAATTTGCTCGATGTCATCTAACTCATTATTTGGAGAAGCATAACAGTTGTACACTGTGAATTCAGGTGTTACGATGTACGAAAAACTGTGCCCCTTACCATATTTACTTACGGTGATCCTACTGTCAATAATCTTGATAGCTGTATTCACGTCTGCATCAGACCACCAGTCTTTTCTATCTCTAATAGCGCTGCGGTTTGGTTCACTCATAAGAATCACGCTGGCTCCTATTTCTTTGGCCATGGCTAATGCTAGGTCATGGCACGGGCGTCTTTTGAAGGCATTAATTTGCAGAAATTTGAGCTTCATTTTTGTGCTCACTATTCTGCTCTATTAACTGGGATACCTCCTGATTTTTCCCTCTCCTATTTTTCGGACACCTTGAGTTTCCAGATTGGAGCCCCTCTTTCTGACAATGTATGCAGAAGGGATTGTTCGTACAGTCCACTGCCTTATGCCCCTCCTGAGCACACTTCAAACATCGGTTTTCTCTGTCTGGTCCTCTGCACTCTGCTTTTCTGTATCCATATCTCCAGCATTTGAAGCACTTTGTCGCTGTTTTCCTCTCTAGTACCCTATACTGCTTCCAACCAATCTTTATTTTACCCAGGTTTGTGAGTTTGATAGCATCTGCTTCCGACAGTACCACAGTAACATTCTGCTTATTATCAAAGGCAGGGCGAAGTGATTTGACTTCCACATCTTCTGGTTTCGATAACTTGCAATTGGAGATAGCGTCTATTATGTCTTCCGTGGTCGTTACTTCATCCATGTCTTTGATATGGAGGACCTTTCTGCTCACACGAATGGATGCAGATACATCCGGCATTTTCTTCTGGATCTTTTCTCTTAGGGCTTCTAATTTTCCTGGACCATGCTGCACGGTGAGCAGGAGTTCACCAATCTATCTATCTATCTATCAACGATGAAACCTTAAGCGGAAAAGGCTCGACTCATGTTACAGCAATGGTGATTTATCAAGAACGAACACCTACTGGAAATGAAATTAATTTCATTAAACTGATGCATATAGCAGAGTAAAACGAATTTGATTCAAAACTTATGAAATGTCAAGAAATTCTTCATTTCGAAGAAAGAAGGCAGCTGTCAATACCGAATTATAAGGACAGTAGCTATTTATTGAAAAGCAGTCAAAACAATTTTCTAATTGATAATTTGCTCTGGGTCTTGTGTAGACTGCAGTATAGTCTAAAAAAAATAATTTCTGCCGACCATCTACAAATTCAATATCAGGATGGACTCCATTTCAACAAATACTATGATCTCAAACCTCACGTGTTTCTATCGTCGGATTTAGTCCAGTCAAACCTCAGCCACCGATTTCCAAAGACGTTGTTTATACCGCTATGAACAATTATGCCAACGTAAGTGTTGCACTCGGTAAAAATATGGCGGTACTTTCATGCGACATGGCCATATATCTCATTGCAAAAAATATTCAACAAACAAATGAAGAATTTAACAATTCGATATTGAGAATTGGATAGTTTCATTTACAAAAAAATTTTTTACGACGTTGTGCCAATTTCTATAAGGGAGTGGACAAGATAGTATTCTTATTAGTATTAAATGTTTTTGTATATGTACAGTCGTCTATATATTTTTGAAGTGTTTCAATGAAAGTGTGTTGTGTGTTGTTATAGTCTATATTATATTCATTATTTTCTAGCAGGTCGATATTCAAATCACCAATGAAAATGCTAAACTTTCCGGCTGGAATGTTGAACTCTCAAAGTAATGTTGAAGGCTGATAACGACTTGATCGAGTTTGTTTTTTGGGGGTCGTTATATAGCGTTGATAAGAAAGTTGTCTTGTTATTGACAATGATTTTAATCTGCAACATGCTGCTTTCATTCAAGGTATGATTGAGTATGTATAATTATACTCTGATTTTATGTATACAATTCCATCGTTTAGATTGAAATTCCCCTAGTTATATAACTTGTTGTAGCTCTCTAAATTATATAGGTCCGAATTTCCTATTGCCCATGTTTCTGATAAGACAATACAATCGAATTCGATATGTAAGTTTTCTAAGAGTATTTTAAATTCGTCTAGGTTTTTATTAATGCTTCATATATTATTATGGATAATTTTAAAATTTTCAGTCTTTGTTAATTTCTAAAATATATCTGCACTCTTGTATGTGTTTCTATTATATCAATGTCTAAGTCTCTAATATATTGATCTATTTGTTATTGTTTTACTCCTGATATTTTGATGTAACGTATGGTCCTAAAGTTTTTGGAAAATTTTTAAAAGCTAATAAATTTTTCCAAATTTTTTTAATTTTAAAAGCACATGTGGCAACAATTAACAACACTAATAACGAAAAATAATTACAAATTACATTATGGATAGTGGCCCGTTATCCTCAATGAGTCGTAATTTTCTTCGGACTTGTCCCATCTTCCTTTGGACAAGAGCAGGTTCTATTTCTCTAATCTTTTGGAAGATGCGACGTCGCAATTGATCTTCATTTGTAGCTTCCCATCCTTTTCGTACACTTTCCTCGATAGTATTGACCAAAATTCCTCTATTGACCTAGCCTGAGGTACATTAGGAGGATTGTCCAACTTAGGTACAAAGTCAATGTTATTTTCACTTAACCACTGTCTGGTAATTCTAGCATAATGGCATGAAGCTAGATCAGGCCAAAACATTATATTATCGTTGAGATGATGTGTATTTAAAAAATTAAGTAATTTAGTAAGACATCTTTGAATATAAAGTTCTGCATTTAAGGCTTCTCCCCGAACACGACCAACATATAGCTGTGAGATAAATCCTGCTTCAGAAATGACACACCACACTAAAACTTTATACTCAAATTTCGATTTACTTTTAAATTTAACATTGTCTGGTGTATTTTCTATGTTATCGGTATAAAACCTATCGTTTCCTTTACTCTCTGAATGGGATAAGGTAAAATATTTTTCAACATCCATTACAATCAATTTATTGGCAAAGTGGATACGCCTTAATGCGCGGCAACAACGCGGAATTCTTTCTAGCTGGTCTGCGGTATATTTTGGTGCCTTTCTTCTTTTCCTAAACGCTAAGTTTGTGCAATCAATTGTTCTTAATACAGTGGTTTTCGAAATACCAAATCTCCGGGCTAATTTTCTCTGAGAAACTCCAACTTTGTCTTTAGCAGCTTCCATCAGTCTTCTTTCTCTTCTTACACTCAAAATTCTTGGTCTACCGCTTTTGGGTAAATTAATGCATGGTATACCCTCTTCACAATTCCTTATAGTGTTGTAAATGGTTGACTTACTTATATTTTGCTCTTGGTAGATTGCAGCAATATCATGCTTAGGTATTCGTCCAACTAGATTGTAACTGCCCTGACGAATATCTAATTTGTAAGACGTTTTGCTACAATCGATTTGCAAAACTAAACTGTCATAATCAAACTTGATTACGTGTGACGTTTTAGTTTCAATGGCAACTTGATTAAACGACATTGGGTACAAAAATAAAATTTCTATTCCTAGTGATATTTAGATCGAATATTCCTGATCTTAAACTCTTAATTCTGTCTTTTTGTTGAGGACCAGATGTCTTCGTTACCTTCTTATTACTTTCAGATTTCGACGGAGTAATTTTATCTTTTTATCTTCTTTTTTTTCGGTGTTAAATCTTGTCCGATATTTTCTTCAGTTGGATTATTGGCTGTTTCTGATTGAAATACAGGATGGAAGTTTCGTGAAATTGGGGTCGACAAAGCACTGTTTGGTTTTCTTCCTGTAGTATCGGTATTCTCGCTTTCTTCAAGTTCCTCGAGGGTATAAGCTCTCTGTTGTTGATATACAACCTGTTTCCTTTTATATACGAGTTATCAGAGTTATGTTGTCTCGCTTTATTCAAATGGTGCCTCTGTATTCTATTATTGCAGAGTTGCTTATATGTTAGATCGTTTGAGATTCCAATACTGGTACCTTTTAACTTTTTGCAATATTTAATAACTTCAAGCATTTTCAGATATGAGATGAATTCAACTTTGACAGGGTTTTTATTCTTATTTCCTAATCTGTACAAATTATTTAAATCAGATACTTGGACATCAACGTCCAATAATTGTTTGAGTTCTCTGCAGACGGCTGGTGCAGATACTTCCTGAGAGTGTCCTAGCCCAAATATAACAATATTATTTTGTTTTGTTTGTACATAGCTGCAGACCAAGTTCTCCATTGGACAATCTCCTCAAGTTGATAGACACAAGTAAAAATAGCTGTGGAAACAGTAAAATCGCAGTAAAGTAATCCAGAGTATTAGTTCATACTCTAGATATCTCACTCCAACAACCCAAGCTAAGGTGTGAGGAACGTGCCGATGGCTGAATGGCCGCAGGAAATGCAACCGCAAACGTCCCCCTGGGGGTACCAGGCGACACCCCCTTGGAAATAGCCTTTCCCTGGCATGCGGGGCTCTGCCAGAGACGACAAACATTTCCCTAGCGACTCCCTGGGATCAAAATGGACCAGAAACAAAAAATAAAAACCAGAAGATGAGCGAGAACGCACACCTCCAACACCAAAGCACCGTCGAGGTAAAAGAATCTGCAGTGCTGAGGCAATGAGAAGGAGAAAAGCGAGGCAGCAGGCTGGCGTCTCTACAGGCACCACCAGCGCCACTCGACCCTCCCTATCTAAATCTGGCACCAGCGGCCAAAAATGCAAGGGTGGCGATGCCAGTTCCTCCTCCAAAAGAGGCGGATTGCGTCCCCAACCAAGAAAAGAAGCGCTTCCGCTCCAACACCTCGGAGGAAAACTTTTCCAGAGGAAAGAGGATACGAACGGATGCTAAAGCAAAGAGCTACAGCGAAGCAGCTACCAGCCATTTACGGGTAGCTATTATAGAAAAGGCCGATCCATACGGTACAATTATTACCGATAATGGATACCTTGTCAGAAGACAACTAATGGAGGCTTTGGGCGAAACCCTTATGTCCGCCTCCGGCAGTCAGAAAATACACCTACTCTTAGAGTGGCTAAGGAACACGGTTTCAAGACTAAAACCCAAAGGGCACCTCTCCGTCTTCGGCATAAGAGACGAGGAAATGGGAGTCCTAGAAAAACGACCAATGAGGATGAGCTATGCGTTCACCTCATTGATTGTTAAAACAAAGAAACTCGACCCGGATCGGAGAAGATCGAGCACGGATCCCCCTCTCCCATCCGAGGAACCCCAAGGAGATGTTGCTAATGCGGAGACTGTCGAACCATCCTCCAAGATGGCGACCGACAGTCTCCTGGCAGAACTGACAGCTTTAAGCCAGGATACAGGCGACGTCAACTCACCTCCAAGTGAGGAAGTGGAGATGGCCTAAAAGAAACCAAAAACCATCTCATCACCATCAAGCAGAGATGGACAATGAAAAGGTAAGCTTTATTCAGTGTAACCTTCAACACAAATAGGTGGCTTCGGCAACACTATGCGGCCACCTTGATGTGATGTAGGACACAATAGCACTTATCCAACAACCCTGAATAATACAAACCAAAATCATGGGTCTAAATAATCCAAAAGGTTTTATTTTCTGCTTCCCAAGCAATCAGCAACCTAGGACGGCCATATACGTCCCTAGGAATTTTAAGACCTACCCACTGACGCATTTTTCGTCCTCCGACCTAACGGTAGTGAAGGGTGAATATGCACAGAAAGATCAAAAGAAAGTGTTAATACTGGCGTCCGCATACCTCCCCTCAGACGCAGCTAAACCACCACAAATTGAGGAGTTGAAAGACCTTGTGGAACACTGCCTCACCCAGAAGCTGGAATTGGTAATAGGCTGCGATTCAAACTCTCACCACGTAAGCTGGAGCAGCAAAGATATTAACACTAGAGGTAAGTATTTTTATGATTACATAACTAACAAGAATCTCTGTATTCTAAATAGAGGTATTGAACCAACTTTTATTAACTCTCGTAGTCAAACGCGAATAGATATTACCCTATCTACTATTAGTACTTCGAATATAATCTCCGGCTGGCATGTATCCGACGATATTTCAATGTCGGACCACCGCTGGATAAAATTCGGAATAAACTGGCTCTCACAACCTCTACAATAACTCGCGACCCCAGGAAAACGGACAGGACAAAATATGTTTGAAAGGGGATCTGCGAGGAGTCGAGGATGTGTTGCCTAACAATAAAGGAGATTTGGCAATTTATTCTGAAACCATTCAAAACTCCATAATTAATGCCTATAAGATGTCTTGCCCACTCAGGCTGGTAGATCTTGATGGAGCCTCCACTCCATGGTGGTGCCATGAGATTGACCAGCTCAGGGGGACGGCGAGGAAATCTTTTAATAAAACTAACAGAACCAGACTCAAAGTGGCCTTAGAACTCATACAAGTCTCACATCAATGAGTATAAAAAAGTCATTAGACAAAAACAAAGAGAAGCATGGAGAATCTATTGCGGGGAAATCGAAGATTTCCTCCAAGCAGCTAGACTCCAAAAAGCCCTCTCAAAAGATCCCCACCGTCATATCGGTATACTAACCAGAGAGGATGGCACAAAAACTACCAACCTAAAGGAAAGCCTTCAACTATTAATGTCAACTCACTTCCCTGACCCCAGAACTACAAACACGGCAGCCTGGGAGGATGAGGAGAATCACTACCCAACGGCCGGACGGCATTTATCCAACCCTACTTCAGTGGGGCCTGGATGACCTAATGCCGCACCTGGTAGGAATCCTCAAATTCTCACTGGCACTGAGGTATATTCCAAAAAGTTGGAAAGAAGTTAAAGTTGTGTTCATACCAAAACCAGGAAAAATGGACCATCCCATTCTTCATCTCGTGGCAGGCCGCATCGAGAGATCGTTGGAAAATAAGGAGTCCACCCGGGGTGTACTCATAAACATAGAAGGTCCATTCGATGGAACCACTTTTTCCAAAATAACAAACGCATTTTCCAACAAGAATATTCCCGAAACCATAAATGGCTGGATATATAACATGCTTTCAAAAAGAGCAATAAACATCAGTGTAGATGATGTAACCATCAGAGGCTTGGTTGTAGAAGGTTGTCCACAAGGAGTGGTACTCTCGCCACTACTGTGGAACATGGTCTTAGACTTCGTGGTCAGCCGCCTCAACGATGGCAACTTCTACACAATAGCATATGCAGAAGACTTAGTGATTCTGCTAACAGGAAGATTCGAGGAGACACTACTCTGCGCTTTAATGCAAGAGGCCCTCAATATCATAGAACAATGGTGCAAAGACCATTCACTGTCAATAAATCCAAAAAAGACGGAGATGGTTCTTTTCACGAAAAAGGAAGCTTGTAAAACATCAAGCCCCAAAGCTCCTAGATACCAAACTTAATTTCTCTTCAGAGGTGAAATATTTAGGAGTCACCTTTGACAGTAAGTTAACGGGAACTCTCACTTAGAAAGTAGAGTTAAAAACGCATATATTTCTTATGAACAGTGTCGTAAAACCATCGGCCGCACCTGGGCAATGTCTTTCATGTATTTGGCGAGCAAAGGCTAACATACGCCAGTACGAGGAAACTTAATTCAGGCGACGTTATCGCCTACTTCAAAGAATTAAGCTGGATCACGAGATAGAAGGACGTTTTGAACCTCAGAAGTATGCACAATGGGCCAATTGTGGCTTAAGTGCTGTGGGGTCACCCCCACCCTTCACACTTTTACAGATACATAAACTACATTAAACAGTTTATTTGGACCGATGAATCAATTTTCTCTACATCAGGTCTGTTAATCAGTAAAAATTAGAAGTTCGTGGGAATGAAAAAGTTTTATGAGATCTAAAATTAAACAAATTAAAAGATCGGGCCAGAAATATATTCATGTCTGGTGTTGAATTTTTCAGGGTAAAGTTGGGCCAATATTTTATAATTTCAGTTTAACGGGTGAATTATACGTTTAATATATTCTGCACAAGTTGACGATTTACTTCAGCAATTTCTAGAAGATGCGCTTAATATTATAATATGGCAACAAGACGGATCACCTCCGCATACTGTAAGAGAAGTGCTAGAACACTTAGATAATGAGTACGCAATTTGGATAGGTAATGGTGGCACATTTCAATGGCTGTCAAATTGTCATGATTTAACGCCTTAAGATGTTTTTTATATGGGGCTATTAAAATTAAAAAGTTTCGATTCCGATAACAATAACAGTATTGCAAAAATTAGAGAGAAAGAACTTCTTAACCATCGAAATAGTAATAATATTTTAAACTGTATAGAAAATTTAAGAAGATATGAACTTTGTATTGAAAATAGCGGCGGTCGTTTTGAGCACTTGCTTTAGTTTGCTTAGTATTTATGAAACTATCAAATAGATTCCAATTTCATAATAAGCAATGTAACATGGACAAGGTTTCTATTAATATGGACGACAAGATTTCTGCTATGGAGTATGATATTGTGATGATCCCAAAAAGACATTATCAAAAGAAAATACATTGTTAAATTTGTGTAAATAATAATTTCAATATGGTTAGCGGGCACCGAACGATTAAGGGCAAATAAACATAACAAAAGCACGTCCGCTTTGTAAAACATCATATTTACATGATCAGGAAGGTCAAAAGTACGGGCCACTGACTCATTAGTTCTAATACTTCCTATAAATAGAAAGGTTCAACAATTTGAGGAATGATTCATTATTATTATTTTTTTGAATAGTACAAATGTATGTATTGTGTATCTATAATCTGCGTTAGTAGTTTATAATTATATTTATCCCAGTGAGTTTTAAAACGATGTTATTTGTTCAATCCTACAAAATCATTATACAGAGTGTTTCCTAAGTAATCTAAAATATTGTAGTGGGCGCTTCGTCACTCCATTTTAAGACGAAAAGTTCTTATAAACATGTGTGATATGTGTTGTCGTTAATGAGATGCAGGGTGTTGAATTGTTTTATGATTTCAACTTTGATGTTTTATAACTCGATTTGTAATGCCGGTGGAAAAGTGCCATATTTTTTTATGATTGTACTTACTCCCATCTCTCGATTTTTACTAATTTCATTCTTTCCAATTCATAAACATAGTTTCTTAAAAAGACTTATCGAACATGTTAAGCATTTAGTTTCAAAAATGAATGACGAATTGTCCACAACAATTCACATTAGGTACTTTGGAAATAACAATAAACAGCATAACTTTTAGCACACTTCCTGGCGTAGAAAAGTTTCCAAAGACATTTTAGACCAGAAGTTATGAATTATAAATTAAAAACCATAATTGATCGACAAATTTTAATAAAAAATTTCATTATTCTCCAGTTGATGACGTTAGAAGTCAGTTAGTCCGGTGCACCAGGTCTTCCGGGGCAGATTACCGATATCAAATTCGTGAATAGCGACCTAAAAAAAACCGGTCCACGAGTTTTTCTAGATTTATTTAAGTTAAACGGGAACCCCAGGTGATGATGTCCGTAGTGCCGTCCTGACCTCCTGGTGTACGTGAGACTAATATAAACATGTTATTCAGATTTCGCGACTCGAAAAACTCCTGGATGCAAAATTTCGAATAGTTCGGGTGTTGCTTGGGACAGATATGAATTTTTTTGAAAATATGCAATTGAAAGAAAGCACTATTTGATGCATTTTCAATCCGTTGCAAAAACAATGTGCACGAAGTTTTTAAAAAAGCAAATGAAGAGAATGCAAAAAACCGCAGCTCAATCCGTCTTAGTGCGCAAAATTCCTGGGTTTTGTGCCATATTAGGTAACCCGTCTATTTATGGATTATTATATATTCTGTCACTGATTTGTATACCCGGTTTAATAGCTATTTTCTCGCTTTTTCAGTAAAGAAAAAATGAAAAAGCAGAACAAGACAAGTATTTCATACAGTTTATATTTAGCAACAATTTTTGGTCAGTGTTTTCGAGTCTTGCTTTTCTGACCATCGGGCTCAATATATTGTCATAGACAATAATATGAATCCAACTAGTACGGCGCAACCTGTAATGATACGTTGTATTACAAATAAAGGACTAAATAAATTAAAACGTCATCTAGCCACTATTGACCGGAGTCCTTTTATATCCGGACTATCAAATGTAGACGTTTTGGTCTCTTTCCTTGTTAACACTTTTAATAATTTAAGTTCGGAGTGTTTTCCTCTAAGAACAGCTAATCAAGGCACTGAACATTCTTCAGTATCTTGGTTTACACATGATTTAAAGTACCTAAGAAATCAAGTTTCATCTTCGAAGTTAAGAGCCGATGCAACAAAACATCCAGAAGATCTAAAAAAGTATAGGACTCTGAGGGTACTGTATAATAGCAGGCGAAAATCCGCTAAAAAATCAGCTTATGATAATTTTATCATGTCGTCTGAAAATATAGCAAATACTTGTTGGAAAGTTATTAACTATGAAAGAAAGAAATCGAAATACTCCTTAATAACTCCTGATTTGTCACCAAATGAGATAAATACATTCTTTTGTGAAATTTCTGTCAATATCATTCAATCTCTTCCTAGCATTTCTAATGGCGAGCTCTTATGTTTTAAAAATTTTCCTGCTCCTTGCGGTTCATTCTATTTACACCCAGTCACTCAATTTGATGTCTCTTCAACCATTAATTCATTAAAAAATTCTATTTGTCTTGATATTCATGAACTGAATAGCCGCATCTTGAAGGAAACCAATTCTTTTGCTGCAAAACCTTTTACGGAACTCATAAATCTTATTTTTAACACCGGTATTTATCCCGGTATTTTTAAACTATCCAAAGTGCTTCCTCTTCTTAAAATGGCGATATTTCCGTAATCGATAGTTATCGCCCTATTAGTATTATTTCAATTATCAGTAAAGTAATTGAAAAATTAACAAAATACAGCTGTATGACTATTCTCATTCAAACGAATTCTTTAGTAGCTCCCAATTTGGCTTTAGAAATTCCCGCTCAACCACCAAGGCAGTTCTAAATGTTGTGAGTGGCGTGGTGGAAGAACTTGAACATGGCAACCGTACTCTACTATTTCTCTGCGATCTTTCAAAGGCATTTGACTGCGTTTCTCACAATATTCTCTAAGAAAAATTAAATTATTATGGAGTTAGGAGAATTCCGTTTAAGCTTAGTGGTTCTAACCTGTCAAACAGAAAACAATGTGTCACAGTGTCATATCAGATTTTCGAAAGGTAAGTCATGGATTCTAGGTCCCCTCTTGTTTACCATTTATATTAATGATATAAGCCGTTTTATGTTACCTTATATGTCGGTTCTATTTGCAGACGATTCAACATTTATTATTTCGGAGAAAGATAATACGAATTTAGCCGCTTGTGTAGATTGCGTTGGTACCTAACAAGACAAATGAATGGTTTCCATCGAACAAACTAAAATTAAATATTAATAAAACTAAAATCGTGCATATATCTGCAAGTAATCAATTATCAGTTCACCAAAAAATGGGAAATTACTTGGATTAGTCCTAGACCACGGGCTAAGTTGGCAGGCACAAATTGAGCATTTAGTTAAAAACTTTCAAGTTCTTTATTCATTTTACGACAGTTGAAAAATATTACTAATTCAAGTACTCTCAAAACCACGTATTTCTCACTCTTTCATTCGCATATTAGGTATGGCATCACTCTTTCATTCGCATATTAGCTATAGCATCACCCTCTGGGGTAATTCCTCCCATGCTTTAACAATTTCTAGAATGCAAAAGAAGGTGATATAGGTGCATGCTGATCTTGGTTTCAGAGATTACTGTCAACAATTTTTCATAAAGTATAAAATTATGCCATTACCGTCTTTGTTTTTATTTCATACAATAATTGAAATTCATGGGAGACAGTCAATGTTGTCTAGAAATTCAGATATCCACGACTACAACACTCGTAATGCTCATCATATCAGATGCAGCCACTTTCGGCTAAATACGACGCAATCAAATTCACAAAACTATAGGCTTTTGAATATTTTGTCATCAATTGTAAAAACCTTGGGCCTCAATGCTTCATTACATTGTGCATTGTCGAGGCAATCTCAACACCGTATCTCTGCTGTGACATTTTACTCTGTTTTTATTTAAGATATTTCTTGTATGTTTCTTTTGTATGTATCTTCATTTTGACGTGCTACAAACATTTTATTGTAAAGCAGTTAATAAATATTTATCAATCTATCTATATCTGCAGCCTATATCGAAGAACTATTTTCTGGTAAAAGAAGTAATAAGTCAATAAATATCACAATCAATCAATTAAAACAAAAAGTGATAATTTCCTCATGCATACCACATCAATTACCTATAATATCCAATGAATTTAATCGAAGTACATAAACTCTCTCTCTTTTAAAAAGCTTCGAATATAGTCAACATCTTTTTTGTTCTTCTGCCGAAGCGAGGTATATGTCCTGTCGGTATCGTTTGTATTGAAGAAATTACAAACCTGGAAACCATGATTGGTCAATTTAAGTGATAATGTCGATTCTGTCAGATTTCGCATGGTAGGTAATATTTTATGTTACGATTAGTTGACGTACAACAAAATTTAATGAATGAAACAAAGTCTATTAAAACATTGCCTTATTTGTTATTTGATAGAAGGAACATGCACTACTATGCATTGAATATAAATCGTCTGACGTTTGAAGCACGGTGACAAGAGCTTGAAAAATTATTATAACGGAATCGATTAGAAAATTATTTCTGATAACAAATATCCATTCTGTTGATCTATAGAATATATTTATCCCATAAACATTTTCTTGTACAAAATTCATTGAAATATTAAAATATTGAATATTTAAAATGACCTCCTTTGTTCCTAGTTTTGTCATAAATTATTTACTCAATATTGAACGGATCTGACGTGTATTTAGCCCGATATCATGTCCTACCTCTCATTATTTACATTTACTTTTGTAAGAGCCAACGTCTGTAAGTTATAAAATATAATATAATAAAAAATGACGAATAATAAAGATGGAGCTTTTAACGTGGGTATTGGCATTTGGATGTCTATTTGTGTTGTTGTGTGTTTTTGGTTATGGGGCAATTTTACAAAAGGACGAAGAAAATTTCAAACTAATTTACATGTGATTGAAGAAGGATTGAGAAGGATGCAAGCTGACATAGAACTACGACAGAGAGAGAAAAGTATTGGTTGTGTTGAAGATGTCGAAGATATTTCTGAATTCTTAAAAAAGTTTTATGAAGAAGGAAACATTGAACAGGTACCTAATATTATTTTTATATCTCTATCCTACATGCTTGCTTGCACTTAACAATCCAAATATATCGTCTACAATAGTATCAAACCATGTATCTTATTACTTGTTAGCAAGTCACATTATTAGTGTTTTAAATGAAACTCACTGTTTCTAGCTAATTCCACAATATAATAAATAATGTTGAAAATTCTAAAAAATTGACAATTGTTTCGATAATTTCACATTATTCTGATTGAAATTATCTCGGATTTCGCATATCATTCAGATCCCACACATTTTTTCAATTTCTTATTCTCCATGGACACATACTCTTCGTACACTCACGGATAACGCGCTTTTAAATATGTACTATCTATACAATATTTGACAATGAGCCTAATGAATAAAAAGTATGCAATTGCTTTCTCTTTTAAAACGGAATATTTTTTTGGAAATCCAATGAATAAAAACTGGAGTAACTGCTTTTGCTTTCAGCAAATGGGTCTAGTCAAAGCATTTTCTTGAAAAATAGTAGTAATTGCTACAATACGCGCAAACTATGATGAATAAATTAAAGAATAACTTTTTGACCGTCTACTTTTGTTCTTTGCGGCATATACCTAAATGTGATTTGCTTCTTATTCGTGTGGTATGCTATGCCAATAGCCATGCTTTGTGCACGATAGCAGCATTTTCGAAAAGAAACATACATGTACAACATTCTTAAAAACTACACAGAAGAATGAGTACTATTAGGCGACGATGGTTAACCTATTTCAACTTGGATAATGGCTCCCTGGAGACAACCCAACAGCACCAGTATTATATAAAGGTTTTCTGCCGAGAACATATAATAATTGAACGATGTTTTGAGCAGTTAGAAGCAAAGTTTTCTGTCCTCCGAAACGACGCATCTGGACTTGTGAGAAATCAATTTTAATAATATCAAAATTTAGCAACCGCTTTTGCTTATAGCATTTGCTAGTCCAGCAATTAGGACTAATGAATAAAAATGTAGCAATTGTTGATTAGCAAAAGCAAAAGCTTTAATAAGAAGTAATTGCCTGAAGTTCAAGAATAAAACCCTTCAGCATTTGCCAGCGTTCAGACGTATTCTAAGGAATTGCTTTGTCGACAGATCAAGACACGCTTGTTTATTTTGTTTACGGTGCGGTCTCGAATTCAAACAATTTTTTTTTATTAAAATTAACGTGCTCGACTACTGTGGCCACTTGCACATAACAATTACATTGCTATATAAAAATAAAAAAAAGAAGGTCATATATATAATGGATAGGTTAAATTTTACTGTAAAATTGCACATCTTTGAGAAATTTCAGTAAGCTGTTAATTTGCTCTGGATTATTTAGCATATATCGTAGGCTTGATGAGAGTTGATACTGTTGTGTCCTGGCTGAGAATTGGTGACATTCAGTTAAAATGTGTTTTACTGTTAAATACGTTTGACAGCTTTGACAATAGGTTCGGTCGCTAGATGTCATCAGGTAACCATGTGTTAACTTAGAATGTCCGATGCGTAGTCTCCTTATTATGGCTAGATCTCGCCTTGAAAGTTCTGTAGAAGCTAGAAGAGGGCTATTGATTGACGGTTGTATTTCGTGTAAGAATGAACGGTTTATATCCCAGTGTCGTTGCCATATATTTTTCGTTCGTTTTTTGATGTGAGCCTTCAAGTCATTACGTATTTGGATATTGTCAGTAATATCAGTGGATATTGAGGCAATTTTAGCATAATGGTCTGTGAGTTCATTGCCTGCTATACCGATGTGTGATGGTATCCAAATTATGGTAACCGATATCTTTTGGGAAGTGTTAAGCTGGTGGTAGGCATTTTGGGCAATTGGATGTTGAGTAAATATATTTTGGATAGTCTGGATTGAGGCTAATGAGTTTGTGCATATAGCTACGTCCATATTTTTTAGAGTGATGTGTTTGATGGCTTGAAGTATGCTATATAATTAGCCAATATGAACGCTGCATAGAAGAGGGATACAAGAAGAATTGATAAGAGGCATTTTTCGAGGCATCAGTGTATAGAACTAGATCGTATTTCTTTGTTAGTATGATGTTATTGAAAGCTTCAATTATGAGTTCACTTGGTGATATATGTTTATCGTATCGTGTAAGTGGTCGGTTGAGTTGAGGAATGGTAATGGCCTAAGGAGGAGTGTAGGGTAGTGGGAGAAGAGTTGTTTGCAGTAGATTAATGTCATTAAGCAGCTGAGCTAGTACTGATGGAATGGGTTTTATTGATAATGATGGATGTGCGTTGTGTGATATGGATGTAGGTGATATAAAAAGGGGATATACAGGATTATAGGGGTTCGAGGATACGGAGGCTGTGTAAGAGAGTAGCAGCTGTTGTCGTCTTAACAAAAGGGGAGGTTCATTGGCTTCGCAATAAAGGTTTTCAACAGGGCTAGATCGAAAGGCTCCGAGGCAAAGACGTAGTGCTGTATTGGGTTTAAGAGCTCAAGATATGTTTTGGAAGCCGACATATATATGTAGCAACCATAATCAAGTTTGGAGCGTATAAGCGATCTATATACTTTGAGGAGGAAATTTTCGTCGGCACCCTAATAAATGAGAGAGTTTTGATTATCTTGAGCCTCTCACTACACTCGCCTTTTAATTCTAGTAGATGTTGTTTCCATGTAAGTCGTGAGTCATATGTTATACCGAGTATTTTGCAGATATCAACTAGGGGATACATTTGTTGTTAATAATGATACAAGAAGATGAGGAGGGGGGACGTCGACTAAATTTAATGATTTTAGATTTTTTGTGAGATAATGATAAACCTAGGTGGTTAACTCTGTTGCCAAGGGTATCGACAGCAGATTGAATTAGCTTCGTTGTGGTAGAGACACAACGTCCGTGGCAGTATATTATTAAATCATCTGCGTACAAGACATGTCTAATGAGTGAAAAGAAACTAGAGCATAAATAATTTATCACTAAATTGAAGAGTGTCGGACTCAACACCAAGCCCTGTGAAACCCCATCCGATTGACTGTAAGATGATGAGAAAATGCCATTAACTGAGACTCTGTACGATCGTGGCGATAAGAAATTTTGGATAAAATGAAATATGTTGCCATTGATGTTATGTAGGGTTAGTTTGTTCAGTATAGAGCGTCTGCTAATGGTATCAAAGGCAACTTCAATGTCAAAAACAGCGGCAATACATTCTTGTTTTTTGTTTAATGCATCGGAAATATAACATTGAAGGAGTACTAGGTTGTCATGGGTTGAGCGATTTCGTCGAAAATCTGACTGCTGTTTGTCAAAGTACCATAAAAGATATTGCACATGTTACATGTTAATGATATTGGTCTATAAGCACTGGGTGAGGTAACTGCTTGATTTGGTTTTTTATGAGGATTATAACTGATGTTCGCCACTGGTTGGCGATTGTGTTGGAAGTCCAAATTAAGTTGTACATTACAAGAAGTTTTCGTCGGCCTTTCTGTGATAGTTTTTCTATAAAGATATCGGGAATATCGTCAGGACAAGGAAGCAATGTTCTTGCAGGATTGAATGGCCGAAGTTGGTTCTGTGTGTGAGAATTGAGAGTTTAGATAAGTGATGTCTTGAGTTGTTATTGTAGAAGATAGAGGAGGGGTGGCAATCAATGGTTCAAATAGGGTGGGGGTAATTTTGCTTCTGAATTTCTCAAAGAAATTTTTGGTCATAGTTTCATCAATTTATTGATTCTCACTAATTACAGTGTTGTTCGAGATAAGATTGACTATTTTAAGGCTGGTATTGTTTCCTTGATTTTGTCTAATTTTCTTCCGTATAACAGTAGGATTAGTATTTTCGTTGATTGAGGACACACAGTTTCTCCAAGAAGATTTTTTACTTTGTTTTATGGTATATCAAATCTTGTCTCTGGCTTTTGTCAGATTTAAGAGATTTTCTTGGCTCCTGTTTATTCGGTAATTTTTAAGTGCCAACTTTTGTTCATCTACAGTAATTTGACATGAGGTATTCCACCAGGGAACTGTTTTTCATTTGTGTGAAATTATATTTTTGCCAATGTGCGTATTAGCAACAGAAAGTAAGGCGTTTATGATTAACAATATGTTATTGTCCATATTCTCAGAGAACGAGAGGGTGGATAAAGAGGCATCTGTTTGGGTTGTGTAACTGGCCCAGTCAGCATTGTTTAGGTGCCAGTAGCACCTGGTTAAACTTTGTTGAATATGGAGTTTATTGGACGATATGAAGATGGGATAGTGATTGCTGTCGTAAAGGTCATCTGTAATTTGCCAAGTTAGTAGAGTAGCTGATTTAGGATTACTGAAGCTTAGATCTATAGAGGAGAGAGTTCCAGATTAAAAGTTGAAATATGTACTGGAGCCTGTATTCAATAGGCAACAACCTGTGCAATTTATGACTCTTTCAATAGTTTTACCTTTGCCAAATTTATAGATGGATCCCCACAAGGGGCTGTGGGCATTGAAATCACCTACTAAAATATGGTGTGGGAAGCTGGTAGATAAGGTTTAATAGTTCTGTTTCTTTAAGTGGAATATATATGCTGCAAACAGTGAGCATATTATTAGGGCACCAAGTGGTTATTGAAATAGTCTCAAGATCTGTTGTGTGGGAGGTGGGACGAAAATAGTTCACTTGAAATAAAAACTGATGTGCCGCCACTGGTACGATTAAAGTCGGTGCGGATAAAGTGGTATCCTTCAAAGTTTTTTAGATTGGGAAGCTTGGATATTTTGGAGTTGGTTTCTTGAAGGCATATGATTTCAGGCTGTTCTTCGGCAACTAGTTGCTGGATTCTTTCTATTCGAGAAAAGAATCCATAGCAGTTTCATAGTACTATTTTGAAGGTGGCTCTTGATTTAGAGGATGGCGTTGATGATTTTTGCGGGTATTCAGGGAGCGGCGTATTGAATTCATCATCAGTAGGATATTCAGAGGAAACGTTCATATTATCAGAGTCCTGAGGATTTAATTATTGTTTAATTTTTTTCCTAAATCTTGTAAGGCTGTTTTTGAGAGACCTTTCATTTGTTTCAGAATAAAGAAGTGATATGATGTCATTAAGTAATCCTTGGGTGTTTGAGGTGAAAACTAGAGCTTCGTTGAGAGGGTCTATATTTCCATGTGTATTTTCTAAGAAAGCTGTGAGTTGGGTTTCTGTAAGAGTGAGGACCGATGGATTTTTTTTGTAAATAGCGTGTATTGCCTTTTGAGTGCTGGGTGTTAATTTATGTTGATCAGAGAATATTGTTTTGGATTTTTTCTTTGAGTGTTTCGTGGAGGTATTAGGAGGGGGGAGCATATACTTTATTGTTGGTTCAGGTGTGATTTGGAGAGGGGTGTCAACATTGCTTTCAGTAGATATGGCACTTTTTTCCCTGAGTTAGGGGGGTTGGTAACTGTGTTATCTCAGCATATTTCGGGGTATTTGGTAAAGTGAGTTATCTGGGAGCGCTATCAGGAGGAATATTTACCGTAGACTGTGACATAGGTTTGGCGGGAGGTGGTAGGTCGTCCTGTGCTAGGGAAGTAGGAGCGTTGGTGGAGGAGTCAGCAGTATGTCCTGTTTATTTGCATAAGAAACATTCTAGTTTGTCAGATGATACAAATATTCTATATTGTGTGTTATCATGAGTAATTAAGAGAGATGTTTGTACGGAGAAGTTTTCATTGTCAGGAGTAGCGTAAGAAACTCTACGGAAACTCATGATGTGAGCCACATTTTACAAACGAAACAGGGGAGGATAACTGTAGTCCGATATCTTTTAGAGCTTTTTCAATTATAGCATGGAGAATGGTGGGAGATACATTGGATATGAGAATACGTTTTCCAGGCGTAATAAGTCTTCAGATAGGGATAGTTGTGAAGTTAATGGAAATGCTCTGATGGGTACTGAGAAGATCGTTGACGATACTACTAGAGGATCGATAAATACAAATACGGTTATTTGAGATTCGGAACGCAAAGGTAATGTTTTTGGGGGTAACAATATCCCCTACAGCTTTTACATATTCAAAAAGAGCGGCGTTAGGAATGGCATGCAAGATAATGGCTTGATCCCTATTTGGAAAAGTGGGACGTGGAGGTTTAGATAGGGTTGCAGCAACATAAGATTTAGTGCGGTTAGTTGTGATAGGTTGTGATGACGTCATTTGATTTTGTTTGTTATTGGAGTTTATTTTTCTGAGCGGTCCTGGTTGCCAAAGCCACTTCACGTTAATTTTATTAATGCAACATACGTTCCAGTAGGACTCTGTGGAAAATATAAAAGGAATATATCAGTTACCTGATTATTATACCGCTACGCCCCTGGTGAATTTAATTGACCAACTGCTTAATAGTAAGAATTCGTACTTTCTAAAACTAAAACACTAATTGCTTGTTAATTATCACATATTGAATATTATTTACACAGTATTATCACAAAAACGATTGATAATAATAATCGATAACACGTAGAAAAACGCAAAAAGACAGTAAGAGTAGCAATTAACGATGTTTACTCGTTAGCTGTCTCTGTGACATTTAAACAATTTTTTATTATTTTGAAAACCGAGTTATAACTCGACTATACTAGCTTGGCACTTTGGATATGCGCGAACTAAAAATAGTGCCTGAATAGAGATATAATAGTATATTGTGCAACGAGTGGGAAAAGTACTTTTCCCGCATGTTGCACACTATACTTTTTCTACAACTGCACAAATATAAAAAATACAAGTAAATAGTTATGTCGAAACAGTCTAAGCATCGAGGACTCCCCACCGAAAACGGCTGGGCATCGAGTATAAGTTTCTGAAATTGGCTGGGCATCAAGGATACCCTACTGGATTCTCCATATAAATGTATGTAGTGTGAGCAAAGTGCCGTGGGAAATGATATTTCTAACAGAGTGAGCAATATATGGTTTTGAAATTATGTAAGCTATGAGAAATATGCTACTTTTCATAGCAGTTATAGAAAAAACTTTTTACGACGGTACGGCTGCTTGCAACACCAGTATCGTATAAATCAGAGGGGCTTGTGTTACATTTTTAATTGTAATAAGTGGATGCATTTTATCTAATTTTGCCATACTTGTATAATATGCATTGTGGTAAATATCTTCAAAAACTTATTTTGTTAAATGGTACAACTGGTTTTATATGTGCTGCTTCTTCCTTCATAATTTATATTAAATTACTAACTGGCTCACGGCTTTGGCCACTTAAAACTATTATGAACTTTTCCCTTAAAGTCCCTTTTAACACTTTAAACTAATATTAAATCAGCACAAAACTGATAATAAAAAAATTACTACGCCTCTGGAATTTTTACGATGTTAACAGTAAGAAACAGTAACATCAAATGAGCTTACGGTGTCGATGGGCGGAGTTTGTTACAGTACATCTGAAAATTTTTAAGGTTGAGTGCAAAGTTAGGATGGTCGATCTTTAGAGTATTATGTAATATAAGAGGGACGGGGTTTCGAGAGATCTTATGTACCTTTAGATAGGGGTAGGGGAGTTAAAAATCATCCTTACGTAATTTATTAATGGCCCCTTATTGAGTGAAAGTTTTCTCCATAATTTTTGTTGTGAATAGCATTTTTTTTTGGAAATAATTAGTCTTTTGTTCACTATTGTATGTAACGGTGCTTGAATTAAAAGCTAGCTGTTGAATACATGGAAAATTAGTGCAGCACGCTCTTCAGAAACAATGAAATATATTTCATCGTTTTCTTAGGTAGACTTGTTCAGTGATATAGAAACCCAAACACCCAGTAAAAATTATTTTATTTCGGTAATAATTGGCATGCATATCAGGTAGTTCGTAATATGTAAATGATTAAAGTTTCACTCCAATCGGTTGAAGATAATCCAAGTTTCTGCTCACCAACTTTAATAATGGGTTGAAGCTTCACGAATTCTTACACATTCCCTAATGCGTCTAGGCATGCTCATAATCAGGTGATCAATATCCTCGTTCGGTATCTCATTCCATGCCACTTCTATCTTATGTCGAATAGTCACCAGATTTTGAGGAGGACGCTTTAAATTTCTTAAGCTTCTACCGATTATGTCCCACACATAATCAATTGGGGACAAATCCGGTGATCTTGGGGGGCCAAGGAAGGAGATGAATTTAAGCCTGGTGGAATTAGTCCAAGGTTTGTCTGGCTATATGTGGCGTTATCTTACCGAAAATTTGGATTTTGAAGTGTCCTGAGGTAAGGAATCAGATAAGGTTCAAATATTTCTTGAATGTGTCGATGTGCATTCAATTTGCTCCTGATGAAGACTAAAAGTGACCTTGAGCTATAAGTAATGGCACCCCATATCATAGCTCCAACAGTGCGATGTACATTCCGCTAAACAAAAAATTGAAGGTTACGAAGTTAGCCTCGTCTCGTTCTCACCTTCGCTCGACCATCACGCATGTCCTGCTCACTCGTCCTGTGCGTTTGGATTTTTGCGTTCGGCCTTTTTAGTGACATGCCTGGTTACATCTAACCAGTGGCGGGTCTACGGGGTGAAGCTCCCCGTATGCCTTAGATATTTAGATATTGATTTGGGCCAAATTAAGGAAATGTTTCTTGAGTTTGTTGAAGCCAAAGATGAACTCACTGGAGGAAAACTGTCAACATTTATACAAGGATAACTTCAAGAACTGGGTCTCGATATTTCTAATTTGAAGCAGGCCATTTTCAAGGGGTTCAAGCGAGAATTAAACTGATGAATCCTCTTACTTTATACGTACACTGTGCAGGTACAGGTAATTGAAAAGTTTACTCAAAAGCACACAAGATGGTTCCAGTTGCTCTATAGCGACCAACGATGAAGACTCAATATTGAACTACTATGTAATATTAGATGTACCCAGTGGCGTAGCGCGGGACATTGTCGCTCCCCTTTGACTTCATAAAAATAATGATGTTGGAGCGGCGTCGAACAGATCTTTAAATTCTTTTTCTGCTTCCACTCCACTGCAGAAGAATGGTACCAAGATTTTGCCTCTCAACCAATCAACCAAAAAATGACCGGTCTCTTTAGAAATAGAACGGCCAGACACCCGTCCAATATTCAATGAAATTAAAGAAAAGGTGAACCACCCCAAATCGTACGATTTCTAGACATCTATCTCCTTTTCTACTTATAAACTGTATTATGCCTAATTCTTATACTTTGTATCTATACATACTGTGGTACCCAAATAAACCCTGCTGTTGTTTGATAAATTTATCTTTTACCAAGTGAACAGGCACCTAAATATTTTACAGCCTAAAATAGTCGTACTAAACAATGATTCGCCGACAATATTGTCTGTACAGCTAAGTAAATAATTCGTTACAAATTTAAAATAATAATTCGTCGACAATGAATTTTTATGTATCATTGTAGGTGCACCTGAGTAAACAATTCTTCTGGGTGTTAATTTATTTAATTATTCTTTCTTGGGACACTAGTTTCGCAACACTTTACATTATCTAAAAAGTGAAAAACTGATTTGTGAATGCTCTTAGATTATTCCTTGAAGTATAAAATTATTTTGGTGTACAAATAATGAAATGACATATTCATTGATTCATTTTGGGACAGCCGTGTTCGTTTTGCTCATATTTTCCATGAGACTTATAATAAAAACAACCTAAAACTTATTTACTATTAACACGGCGGCGTGGCGCCCGTGGTGGGAAACAAAACTGCAAAATACTGTTACACTTGAAGAGTACAAGAAGGGGCAATCTTGCCGCACTCTTAATGGTGAAGCCCGGGGCGAACCGCCCCTCCGCCACCCCCCCTCGGTACGCCACTGGATGTACCTACAATGTTCTTAAAAATAAATTCTTTACAATTTGTATCGCCTTTTATTAACTTCAACGTATTTCATTGAGAAAATTAGTCAACAAAACATCCTGAAATCCTTTAATGTGAAACATACGTCTTTACTCCATAAAACAACGTTAAACTACTGTTTTGATTGCTTCATTTTATTCAAGTAATTTCACAACTGCACTGCATCTGACAACAGTATCCACACTCCTGTCTATTCTACCAGCAATTTCTCGGAACGAAAGCCTAGCTTCTCGAAGACCAACAATGCGACCTCTCTCGAACTCAGTTAGCTGCTGATACTTTGCAATTCTTCGCACTCTATGCATGTTAGCACTTGTGAATTCTTGTAAGGCAACAGTTGAATCCACTGTACTCGAATACATTCTGATATCGGTATGGGCCGGTTTGTCCAAGACTCACAGTAAAAAATAATTGAATAAAAACAGGAATGTTCAACTGATAAAGCTCAAATTCTAATTTTGTATTAAGACTTTTATGATAAACATGTACGTGAAATATTTTTGAAATAAAATAATATTTACTGGGTGTTCGGGCTTCTATGTCACTGAGTATATAAACACTGAACAAACCCTCCATTACTTCCAACATTTCAAATTGGTTGATAGATCATCAAAAAATGATTTTCAATTTATTTATATTTCACCATCTTGTCTTTTTCTATAAATATGTGTCATCCCTTTCCAACGTTGGCAATCATTAAGTCTAATTGGAACCCTCTGATTCGAATAGTTCATTATTAGAGAAGTTAGGTATACTATTCTTTTTGTACTCCCAAAATTATAACATAGAGTTTAATTGGGACAAAGTAGAAAGTGAAACTCAGTTATTCGTTGGTAAGTATGTTATTGTGGTAAATTATTATCACCAAAAATAGAAAATTAGCCAAACTTATTTTGATACGTAGCATTTGACAAATTTACTTTCTCGACCCTTACTTTGTGGAATCTACTCATATTACCGTTTTCAATGAAACTAACTGTTTCTAGATAATTCCACAATACATTGATAAAATGTTAAATATATTGTTGAATTATCTAGAAGCAGTTAGTTTCATTTAAAAAAGTTCCACTTAACAGTTTTCATTAGATGACTCGAAGTGTGCTAGTCTCTAGATCCTGTCATTTTAAGTCTTGAAATTGAAAACTTAGTGCCATTCTGATGAAACAAATATTTATTTGAGAATAAAAAAAAATATTCTATCGTTAGTTTCGATGTCGCGCCGGCAATCTATATTAAGTTTAATTTCGAAATTTCTATTAATTTTGAATTAGATTTGATATCAATAGCTTTTGGTGAAACGTGTATTATGATATATTGATTAAGAGCTTTCATTTTTTTGTTGGCATCAACCTTGTTTCTATAGTTATGAAATGACATGCTCCCTAATATCGAACACACTGACAATCACACTTACTATCATAACGTCTTCTAGTAAATTAATATTGTAAACTTCCAAATTTGTTTGATATGCGAACCCAAAAGGTAATTGTAGATGTGTGGAAAATGGTCTTTTCGTCTTGCGAATATTTGGCACTTGCGTTTGTAGCCTATATATTATTAAAACTTATTCACGCTTGTTTTTGGTTACCCAATTATTTACAGGAAGACGACAATGTTGAAGCTGTTCCAATTATAAAAGAAGACGGGAAAATGTTAGAACAGGAACAGAGGAACGAAGAGAAAGTTGAAGATAAAAAATCTGTGTGATTATTCATCCAGACAAGATTGAAAAAGGATTACATGATAAGAAATTTTCATATTCTATCATTATTGTTTGTCTATATGAGTTACTTTTTTATTTTATAAATAAAACGATGTAATTCTGAATTTGTGAATTTATTTTGAGTATTTTATAAATTTATAGGATTGACAATTATGAGTAAAATAGTGAACAGAGCTATTTCCTAAAAGAGCAGCTTAGTTTGGACAACTGATTTTTTTTTCAGCTACCAATGTAATTGAAAATTCAGTTTCTCCCTGTTGTTAACCTTGTTTGTCGCACATTGAACGTATTTCCGGGATATTCCGTAGAATCTACCTAGCCTCTCGGCTTCATATGAAACAACTGTTGAGAAGAACCTGTACTCAAGCTGCAAATAAAACGGAATACATAGATACGCAGATGGTTTTGAGTACAAATCAAAGGGATAGAGTTTGTTGATTTTCATCATCTTTCTAACAAGTCTTCTAATGACAAATATAATCATTTACAAAGCAACAATTTTGAAAAAATGAAAATTTAAAGAATTGTTTTCCATTTTTGTTTGTTCCATATTGCTTTGTAGAATTTCAATAACAGAAACATATTTTGTTTTACCATCGTGAGCAAAATTCATTATTATTCAACTGAAAATTGTGAGCAAAGTAGTATATTGAATCACAAATGAGCAAAGTAAATAATTTTCTTCAAAAGTGAATAAAGTAAATAACTTTCTTCACAAGGGAGTAAATACACATCAGGAGGCATACATTTTGGTGTACTTATAAATTGTAACATAAATGTTGTTTTTGATTACGATGAGTTTCGACTTTGAGTACGCACTTGGCTCAAATACTAACTAAGAAACGATATGTTTAACTTAGTAATTGAACTTGACATAGAAACGATGAGTTTCGACTTAGATTACACTTGCTTTACTTGAATACTAAGAAACTAAGAAACAGTATGTTTAACTTAGTAACAGAGAAACGATGAGTTTCGACTTGGATTACACGTGTTTGGCTTGAATACTAACTATGAAACAATATATTTGACTTAGTAGCTGAGAAACGATGAGTTTCGTCTTGAATTACACTTAGAAATGATGAGTTTCGACTTTGAACACGCACTTGGCTCAAATACTAACTAAGAAACGATATGTTTGACTTACGTGAGATATAACTCTCGAAGGGACGATATGCCCCAACTTTGTTGCACAACTGAGCAACCGGTTCACTGTTGAACTAACTAACTTATTAACTGTGTAACTGGTAAATGACTTTCCTCACATTAAAAGGTGTGTTAAAATACACACTTAAAGAGGGTGTGTTTTCATGAATATTGGTGGGACCAGAGAAATACGCCTTGCCGATTGGTGCTTATCGTTAAATCGGTCGGTGCCATTGACAAGAATCAACAATGGAACACAGCTATTAGGTTTCATTACAGACACTCTAATATATATATATATATATATATATATATATATATATATATATATATATATATATCTTATATATTAATGAACATCAGCTGTTTGAGAATATTTTGCTTAGTATTTAAAATGGATTGAAACTATGTTAATGAAAAACACATTAAAAAACCACAATCATAAGTAAAAATTCTTATAAAGTCATAATATATTAAATCATATGTTTATAATAATTAAAAAGAGTAACAATAAATATAAAGAAATTACCTTAATAATTGTCTAAATTTTGAAAAACGCTTAACAAGTATAGAGGAGAACATTAAATCTGCCAATATGGATGTTTGTTTATCACGAATGAATCAGCTGTTTATCTGAAAATAAACAAGTATTGGAGATCTGATTTAAAATAAGTATTAGTTGAACAGTCATGATAGAAATAATATTCATATTTAGTATAAAGATTTAAACAAGTTAAGAAATATAAATATAAATGACATAAAGTAATTATATGTCAAAATTTTATATCAAATTTTATGGAGGTAATGAATTATAAAATGGTGATAGATATGAGTGAATATTTGCAGCTAGAGAATTTGGATAGTTCAAATAACGAAAGCAAAAGATATATATATATATATATATATATATATATATATATATATATGTATATATATAGTTTTTTTGGTTCTTGGTCTTTTTTATTTACTCCAAAAAGAATACAAGCTCATAAGTATTCAAAAACAGATGTAACAGATTTATCCAATCACTCTAAGAAAACAGGGCATAAATTTGATTTTGACAATGTGAAAATATTGGTTAAAAAAAATAATGGAAAAGTTAGAACTGTACTAGAAATGATTAACATAAAAAAGGATATGAATAGTATTAATAATAGAAACGATATTCGTAATTTGAATGTAATATATGATGGTCTCTTAAAATAACCGATAAATTGTTGAAAGCTTCTGCACCTTACTATAATATACACCTGTTAAATCAAGCAAACGCGCCCAGACTAACACCACATCGTATTAGTAGAAGAAAGAGAAAAAACACCTTCAAACTAAATAATACATTTTAATTAGTTTACTGACAACAGCTACAAAATGTACACAACATTTTAGTTTTAATTTTTAACCTTCCATGTTTTTATGTTTTTGACACTGTTATTAAGGTAATTGTTTTATTATTTTATATACAAAAATTTGTAACGTCTTTTTTTAACTTATGTATTATGTATAAATCATAATGTAACATTCTAGCCGAAACAGAATATGACTTAACAAGTCGAAACGCGTCTTTTGGCAAACAATAAACAAATTATTAAAAAGTAAGGACTTTCATTCAAGAAAATTCCTCCCATATAATAAATATATATATATATATATATATATATATATAGTTTATTTTATATTCTTGGGATTGAGGACCATTTTTAAAGACATTTAACTAGTAGTTAATACATTTTTATTTAACGTTTCGGTCTTTCCCTGACCTTCATCAGAAATAAAATTTTTGTTAAAACTAAAAGAAATGGTACAAGTTACAGAAAGAATTTTTAAAAGCAAAACAAATAAATCTTACTTTCGACAGAACGTTCATTTGATTATTTAATATATTTTATAGATGTTTTAGGACGCATCACATAACAGAATATAACTCACACCCAAAACAAAACGAACATTTTAAAAATATGACATTCATTGATGAATATTTGTATTGGAATATACGAGTATTTGTTCTATACAATGAAAGAAGCCGTAACGAGGTTTCAATGTGTCGTTTTTGTATTGACTGGTATTAAAATGGATTTTATATTTATATAGGGAGTGGTAATAAATGGATTTTATAGTTATATAGGGAGTGGTAATTAATTTATTATATTTGGAATGTGCCACGTGTTTCTCTATATTTCTAAGTTTTTATAATGTTATTATAGATTTTTTGTGTCAGTCTTTAAATTTACGGAACTAGTTTTTCTTTGTATTTCTATCATTTCTAGAACTTCGCGTTTTTTTGTGTGGTTTTCATTTCGAAGAATTTTTGTGTTTTCGAAATCAAATTCGTGTTGGTTTTCTGAAACATGGATAGTGAGTGCCGTTTTGTTTCGTTTCTCATATTTGTGACTATTCTGTTTTTCAAATACTGACTTGTTTGTCCGATGTAGACCCCTTCACAGTTTTTACATGGTATTTCATACACTATATTTTACCCTTTTTTTCTTTTGAGATTGAACTTTTTAGATTGGTGTAATTGGTTTTTAGTTGGTTGTACCCTTTATGAGCAACATGTATGTTGTGGTGCGAAAATGTCTTTAGGTTTTCTGATAAATTTGGTATATATGGCAAAGTGAGGAATTGGTTTGTTTTATTGTCTATTTTAGTTTTTGTATTATTATGGTTATAAAATATATGTAAACGTTTTTTAAATATCTTATTTATCAAATTTGTGGGATAGTTGTTGAGTATAAGGGCATCTTTGGCTTTTATTATTGCATTCTCTCTAAATTCGAGGTCGGACAGATTTATTGATCGATCTGCGAGTCCTATAATGACAGTTTTTTTGTGTGTTAGAGGGTGTTGTGATTTAAAATTTAAATATCGGGAAGACCAGGTATCTTTTGTGTGCCATTCCGTTTTTATGGTGTTAGTTGTATGATGGAGGGTGAGGTCCAAAAAGCTAATTTGATTATTTTCTTCTAGTTCAATGGTGAACTGTAGTCTGTCATGGTAATTGTTGAAATCTTGCAAGACCAAATGTTCTGTATTTTTTCGAATTGCTTATATGCAGTCGTCAACATACCTGTAAAAAAATAGTGTTTGAATTGAGTTTTTGGTCAGTATTGTTACTTCAAGGTCTTCCATAACTAATTGGGCAATGACACTAGAAATCGAGGTCCCCATGGCACATCCTTCAATTTGTTGGTAAAACGTCTCTTCATACAAAAAATAGGTGGAATTCAGAGTGAGTTTTATAGCTTCTAAGAAGTCACTCATAGGTATATCAGTGTATGTTTTAATCTGATTCCATTTTTTTATTATTAAATTTTTTGCTAAATTTATAGGAACACTCGTATATAATGATTTAACATCTAGGGATGCTAGTATATAATTTTCTGGTATTGTGATGTTTTTAATTTTATTTTTGAAATCCATCGAGTCTTTTATGTAGTATTTATTCTGGTAAACATTGTTTTCAAGAATTTTTTTAAGATATTTGGATAGTTTTTCGAAAGGTGATTGGATCCATGAAACAATCGGTCGAAGTGGTATTCC
This sequence comes from Galeruca laticollis, assembly GCA_963921935.1. Lineage (NCBI taxonomy): Eukaryota > Metazoa > Arthropoda > Insecta > Coleoptera > Chrysomelidae > Galeruca > Galeruca laticollis. Next base: position 175,822,788 of record OY998176.1, read on the forward strand.
TTCTTTGTTCAGTTTTGGTAGGCCATAGATTCTAGGTGGAAGCGAATTTTGTATTTTCAAATTTTTTGCTGTGTTTGGAGAATTATATGTTTTATTTTCACAATTTGTTACTAATGCATTGTTTTTCTTCTGGTATATATTTGTAGGATCGTTCTTTAGCTGTTTATAAGTAGTATCATCTCTGAGTAAGTTATACATTTTTTCTTGGTAGTCGTGTTTAAACATTATTACAGTTTTGTTAGTTTTATCAGGTTTTAATACTATTATATTTTTATTCTGCCTTAGAAACGATTTTGTTTTTTTTTATTTTGTTGGTAAATTTTTTATTTTGTCTATTTTGAATGCTAGATTTTTTCTTAAAATTATTTTTATGATTTGTTATGATGTTGCAACATTGGGACCGCAAATTATCTTTTGTTTCCGAATTAAGATTTATGAGGGAAGTCTCGATGTTGCTTATTATTTCCGGGATAGGTATATCGTTCGCATTTTCTAAAGGAGCAGCAAAATTTGGCCCTAGACTAAGAATTTCGTGTACATATTCTGGAATATCTATATCAGTGAGATTTTCTAACCACGAATCATTATAATTGTGTTTGGTATGAGTTCTATTCTTCAAATTTTCAATTTTATTTATGTTTTTATTTTTGATTTTTCGGAAAAGAAGACTTCTAGTGTCATTGCCCAATTAGTTATGGAAGACCTTGAAGAAACAATACTGACCAAAAACTCAATTCAAACACTATTTTTTTACAGGTATGTTGACGACTGCATATTAGCAATTCCAAAAAATACAGAACATTTGGTCTTGCAAGATTTCAACAATTACCATGACAGACTACAGTTCACCATTGAACTAGAAGAAAATAATCAAATTAGCTTTTTGGACCTTACCTTCCATCATACAACTAACACCATAAAAACGGAATGGCACACAAAAGATACCTGGTCTTCCCGATATTTAAATTTTAAATCACAACACCCTCTAACACACAAAAAAACTGTCATTATAGGACTCGCAGATCGATCAATAAATCTGTCCGACCCCGAATTCAGAGAGAATGCAATAATAAAAGCCAAAGATGCCCTTATACTCAACAACTATCCCACAAATTTGATAAATAAGATATTTAAAAAACGTTTACATATATTTTATAACCATAATAATACAAAAACTAAAATAGACAATAAAACAAACCAATTCCTCACTTTGCCATATATACCAAATTTATCAGAAAACCTAAAAAAGACATTTTCGCACCACAACATACATGTTGCTCATAAAGGGTACAATCTACTAAAAACCAATTACACCAATCTAAAAAGTTCAATCTCAAAAGAAAAAAAGAGCAATATAGTGTATGAAATACCATGTAAAAACTGTGAAGGGGTCTACATCGGACAAACAAGTCAGTATTTGAAAAACAGAATAAATAGTCACAAATATGGCAAACGAAACAAAACGGCACTGACTATCCATGATTCAGAAAACCAACACGAATTTGATTTCGAAAACACAAAAATTCTTCGAAATGAAAACCAGACAAAAAAACGCGAAGTTCTAGATATGATAGAAATACAAAGGAAAACTAGTTCCGTAAATTTAAAGACAGACACAAAAAATCTTAGTAAAATTTATAATAACATTATAAAAACTTAGAAATATAGAGAAACACGTGGCACATTCCAAATATAATAAATTAATTACCACTCCCTATATAACTATAAAATCCATTTATTACCACTCCCTATATAAATATAAAATCCATTTTAATACCAGTCAACACAAAAACGACACATTAAAACCTCGTTACGGCTGCTTTCATTGTATAGAACAAATACTCGTATATTCCAATACAAATATTCATCAATGAATGTCATATTTTTAAAATGTTCGTTTTGTTTTGGGTGTGAGTTATATTCTGTTATGTGATGCGTCCTAAAATATCTATAAAATATATTAAATAATCAAATGAACGTTCTGTCGAAGGTAAGATTTATTTGTTTTGCTTTTAAAAATTCTTTCTGTAACTTGTACCATATCTTTTAGTTTTAACAAAAATTTTATTTCTGATGAAGGTCATGGAAAGACCGAAACGTTAAATAAAAATGTATTAACTACTAGTTAGATGTCTTTAAAAATGGTCCTCAATCCCAAGAATATAAAATAAACTATATATATATATATATATATATATATTTATTATATGGGAGGAATTTTCTTGAATGGAGGTCCTTACTTTTTAATAATTTGTTTATTGTTTGCCAAAAGACGCGTTTCGACTTGTTAAGTCATATTCTGTTTCGGCTAGAATGTTACATTATGATTTATACATAATACATAAGTTAAAAAAAGACGTTACAAATTTTTGTATATAAAATAATAAAACAATTACCTTAATAACAGTGTCAAAAACATAAAAACATGGAAGGTTAAAAATTAAAACTAAAATGCTGTGTACATTTTGTAGCTGTTGTCAGTAAACTTATTAAAATGTATTATTTAGTTTGAAGGTGTTTTTTTTCTTTCTTTTACTAATACGATGTGGTGTTAGTCTGGGCGCGTTTGCTTGATTTAACAGGTGTATATTATAGTAAGGTGCAGAAGCTTTCAACAATTTATTGGTTATTTTAAGAGACCATCATATATTACATTCAAATTACGAATATCGTTTCTATTATTAATACTATTTATATCCTTTTTTATGTTAATCATTTCTAGTACAGTTCTAACTTTTTCATTATTTTCTTTAGCCAATATTTTCACATTGTCAAAATCAAATTTATGCCCTGTATTCTTAGAGTGATTGGATAAATCTGTTACATCAGTTTTTGAATACTTATGAGCTTGTATTCTTTTTTGGAGGTATTGTTTGCTTTGACCAATATATGTTTTATTACAATCTCCACAAGGAATCTGGTATATTGTGTGTGTTTGTTTATTTTTCGGAATGTTTGGTTTCATTTTTGAAAAAAATGTTTGGTTGGTGTTCTTTAATTTGTGGGAAATAGTTAAATTTTCTTTCTGAAGGCTTTTGTTAATTTTTTCTGATAAACCGTGTACATATGGTAATGATATAAATGATGTTGGTTTTTTTTGTGGTTTTTGATTTGAATTGTAGATTGCATGTATTCTTTTTTCAATAGTTTTGTTCACAAACGATAATGGGTAGTTATATTCATTAAGGATATTTCGGATTTCATTTAGATTGTTCTTTCTGAATTTAGGGTGAGATAATTTGATTGCTCTGTCAGTTAAATTTTTGATTACATTTTTCTTATGATATATATATATATATATATATATATATATATATATATATATATATATATATATATATATATTGAACCATATATCCTATATATTAAAGAGTATCAGCTGTTTGAGAATATTTTGCTTAGTATTTGAAATGGATTGAAACTATGTAGTTCAAAACACATTAAGAAAACCAAAATCATAAGTAAAAATGCATATAAAATCAGAATATATTAAATCATTTGTTTACAATAATTAAAAGAGCAACAATAAATATAAAGAAATTACCTTAATAATTGTCTAAATTTTGAAAATGTTTAACAAGTATAGTGGAAAACATGAAATCTGCCCAATATGGATGTTTAGTTGTCAAGAAGAAATCAGCTGTTCCATCAGAAATTAAACGAGTTTTAGTTATCCAATTTAATATAAGTATTAGTTGAAATAGTAATAATATAAATCAATTTCATATTTAGTATAAAGAATTAGATAAGTTTAAGAGATAAAAATATCAATGACATAAAGATAATTTATATGTCACAATGTATAACAAATTTATGAAATCAATGAATAAAAAATGATGATGGATTTAAAGAAATATTTGCTACTATAGAATTTAAATAGTATAAATAACCAAAGCAAAAGATATTATAAAAGAATTTATGTTCATAAATATAAATATTATTTTCAAATTGTCATAAATGTCAAAACAAAACTAGACATTGTCATATCAACATATAACAATGAATTTCACTATATGTAAAAGACTTCTTCTATTGAAATTCGTTGAACAGTAAAAGAAAACAGATACTTTTCAAGTGAAATTTACATTTATATATGTTTCCAAAAACTTCATAAAGTGTAGCAATTGTGAATATAATTCGACAGCTCCAGAAAGAATATGATTGGTGTAAAAATGACAGGACAAATTTTGATAAATTAAAAAGAAACAAAACTTTATTGAAAATTGGTGAGCTGAGAAACAATAGTTTATTTGTTCATTGAATAATTGACGATCGAGTGGAAGCGTTGGGAGTTGGTTTCTGGCGTCGAAGTAGAGAGGAGGTAACGAACAATTTTTCAACAAATTCCAAGTAAAATCACAAAATATAATGATCAAAGCTATAGATTCCTTGTAAATATAAAACTAAGAAGACTCACATGTGTATGTATCCAGTTTTTCCGTGAGAATATCCCAAGTTCTCAAGAAATTATGCAGATTGGACTTCGGAAGGCGTATTCCTGTTGCCAGACGAGTTAGATTCCAGAATCCAGACTTCAGGTCAGTGTTTCTTTAAATATTATTGGCCAATAATAATAATAACTAACTAATATAAATTCAGTGACTATTTCCATGTGTTCTTGCGTCTATATGATCGATCTAACTAAAAAAGAAATAAAGACTTTATGTAGTTTATTCAATAGATAAAATTTCCAGATTATTTAAAAAATGCCTACATGCATGTTTTTGTAATTCTGTAATAAAATAATGATTGTACTTACTTCATTTCAAATATAGTATAAGAAAAATGCATCTTAATCAATTGATATAATATTTCCAATTGTATTTATAATTTGTAACTCAATTCTTCTGAATACTTTTATCATCTGTATGTATATAATTTCCAAACATAAATTCTTTTATACGAACTCCATCACCAGCATCATAAAGTAAACGAACTTTATGTATATGAATATTCACGCAGCTGCTAAGCGTCTCTAAGAAACGTTCGGTTTTTCTCGTATCCATTCGCATTTATTTGAGCATGCGTATAGGATGGTGTATGTTATCATTTATGACTATGGTTTGGTAATGTCATAGGCGTATCTGTTTTATATATATTTAAATGAAATTTTCTTAAAAAAATTAAATCATTGAAAGTACTGTATTTCTTTTTATTTTACGTAAGCAAAATAAATCAAACAAAGCCAGAACTCGAAGGGTAGAACGAGTCTCATGCTCCCTAATATCGTATAATTAATTAATAACTGAGCTAGCCACACACAAATTCAAATCAAATAAATATAAAATTAAATATATAACTAATAATTAATAAAAATAAATTAAACCTAGTATATATATATATATATATAATATGTCTTCCTAAGTTCTGCATTATCTAAAACCTGAAATACAGTCATCAAATATCAAATTTTTTAGTCGTATACGAGGTTTGTCAAAAGATATGAGTTTTACTCAAGAGTAAAGTACCTTTAAATTTGACAATATCAAAAAATGTTACTGAAAAAAGTTGATCAGAATTAAAAACTACGTTTAAATATGCAGGTACATCCATTTACATTCCTATTTTGAATGAACATTTATCTCTTGCGATTACGAAACACATGATAACCTTTTAGTTTTTCGATGTTTTCTAATAATTTTGCAATTAAAACCCGTAAAAATTGCATATTCATTCATTTTGCAAATAATCAAATACATTCAAATACTAAGTTATAAAACTAACATCATATTAATATTAGAAACAAACAAATTTAATTTTCACTCATACTAATGCTTCGACATATCCACCCTCTCGTTAAATGTACTTAATCATTCTATTGGAAAATGCTTGTAATACATTCCTTATCATTTGTGGAGATATTTCTTGACATGTTTCTAAAATTATCCTCTCCAAATGGATAGAGTGTTGTAATTGTGAATATAATTCGACAGCTCCAGAAACAATGTGATTGGTGGAAAAATGACAGGACAAATTTTGATCAACTAAAATTAACAAAAACTTTGTTGATAATTAGTGAGCTTAGAAACAATATATTCATTGTTGATAAAAAAATTGACGATCAAATAGAAGCGTTGGTAGTTGCTTCTTGGCGTTGAAATAGCGAGGAGGTGATGAAGAATTTTTCCAGAAATATCAAGTAAATCACAAATTTTCATGATCAAAGCTATAGATTCTTAACAAATATAAAACTTAGAACACTCAAATGTATTTGTATCCAGTTTTCCCGTGAGAATATCCAAATTTCTTAACAAAATACGCAGCTAGAACTTCAGAAGGCGTAGTCCTGTTTTCCAGACGGAATAGATCCAGAATCCAGACATCAGGTCAGTGCTTCTTTAGATATTATTGCCCAATAATAAGAATAATAACTCTTGAGTATAAATTCAGTGACTATTTTCATGTATATATATATATATATATATATATATATATAATAATTCTTGCGTCTATGTGATCGATCTATTAAAATGAAAAAGGACTTTATATAGTTTATTCACTAGACAAAATCTAAATATTATTTAAAAAGGCCTATTCTGTAATATAATAATGCTTGTACTTACGTATTTTAAAATCATATAAGAAAAATGCATCTTAATCCATTCATATAATATTTCCATTTGTATATATAAATTTTGTAACCTATTTCTTCCGAACAATTTATTTAGTGTATGTATATAATTTCTAACGTAAATTCGGAGAAGTCTCATGCTCCCGAACGAATATAAATATCATATAATAATTAATAATACATCATATAATAATAAATAACTGAGCTAGCCACACAACAAAAAATAAATTATAAATCAAATATCTATCTAATTTAAATTAAAATTATTATACTATTTATAATTGGCGCCCAACGTGGGGCGTTTGTAAAAATTTAGGAAGCATTTGTAAATTTTAAAACTCCATTAAAATGGCAAAACGGATGACTTTGAGAGATGGAAGGCAGGTAGGAGCAGAAAGTGGTTCGGAAGAGGAAAGGGAAGAAAGAAGTCATGGAATGGGAGATTATCAAGCAGTATATTTGGAGCAAGGATAACAAGCGGAAGGTGATGCACAGGAAGAAGGTTTGACAGATGAGGAAGCTGTAGAACAAGAAGAGAGAAGGGAACCACAAGGAGGAACAAATACTAATGATCAATTGATGCAATTTTTAATTATAATGAGGGGAGACATGATCAAAATGGAGCAAAACTTAAATGGAAAAATAGGTACTGTGAATGAAAATATGGACACAATGAGGGGAGATATGAACAAAATGGAGGAGAATATTAGGGAAGATGAATAAATTGGAGATGAAGATAGAAGAGGTGAAAACTGAAAGTATTCAAGAATTCAGGAGACTTGAAGAAAATGAAGAATGCAGAAAGCAGATAGACAAGGTGGAAGAAGATATGGAGGATCAAAACAAACATCTACGGATAGAAATTCAAAAAAACGGTATAAAAATCAGAGAGCAGATAGAAAATCAAATAGTAGAATAAATTCAAGAATTGGAGAGAGGTATAGAAGAAAAATTACCGGGGACAATTCAAGCTGAAGTTATTAAACAAAATGTCGATATAACGAAAGAAATGGAGTATATTGAATTCAGGGAACAAACAATCGAAGAAATTATGCAGAATTATCAGCAGAATGCGGAGCAAAAATTTAAGGACTTGGATACAAAGGTACAAAAACAAACAGGAACATGCGAGGAGAGGATCGAGTATATTGGTCAAATAGTTAACAAAGAATTAGAAGAAATGAACAGAAAATTGCAGGAAAGTATGGAAGAAAATGAATTTAACGTTAGGATAAATGGAGGTGGAATAATCTACACTGGGAACATGGATATCGGAATAAGGAGAAAAGCATAAACGATCTAGAAGAATTTGAGAACCAATTCATGACATATTTCTGGGGTGAGATTCATCAGGCTAATTTTAGGGAAAGGTTGTACTTCGGAAAATTCGATTACAATAGGAATCAAAATTTGAATGCATATGCTATGCAACTATATAACATGGCGCAATACTTGGAACTTGTTATGAAGGAGGAGGAACTAGTTTTATATGTCGGAAGACATTTTAATTCAAAAGTGTCTGCGACAATAGCACTTCATAATATAAAAACCATGGACAACTTATCGAGATATTTGCAGAGAGTTGAAAGGAGTGTACAAAATGCAAGTGGTATTCACAGATACCAACAAGGAAATGGAAATATGTGGAATGATATACGAAGGGAAAATGGAAACAGTAATCTCAGAAGAGATTATTATGAAGGGAATGGGAATAGAAGTTATGGAAACAGGAACTTCGAAGATAGACGATATCAAGGAAATGGGGAACAATTTAGAAATAGAGAGAGGAATAATGGGTACAGATATCCGGAGAACCAGAGGAACCAGAATAATTTCGAGAGAAGAAATCACTATGGTAATAATAATAGAGGAAGAAATTGGCAACATGGCAGAGAAAACCAAAATAACCAAGAGCGAAGCAGAAACAGAGATGACGATAATAGAAAACAAGTAAACATGGTCAGACAGGAGATACAGGTGGAAGAATGTATTCCCGGACAGGTCAATATAGCAAATTTTGCTTAGATCGTCCTTACGTGCATAATATCATTTATTCATCGCGATATGAACATCCTCGAGAATTTATTGTAGAAAAGTTGAAAAACCTAATTTAATATTTATTCAGGGTAGATTACAAAACATTATTTGTAGAATTTTAGTAGATACGGGATCAGAGGTGACATTAATTAAACAGGATATTGTAGATAATTTAAATAAGGATGATATTATGATGATAAATACAAAGAAACTATCATTAGTACGGGCGAATGATAAAAATTTATATTATACAAATAGTACAATAATAACAGATTTTTATTTGGGAAATATGGCATATAAAATACAATTGAGGCTATGAGTGGCAAAATGGACCAAGCCATTTACGAGTGAACGCCGAAAATTAGAATGAAAGATGTACTGTAAATTGAAAATCCGTTTATACCGTTTATTTTTTGCTTTTCACAAATTGCAACTTGGTCTAAATAGAATAAAATTTCGTAGATTTAATAGAAGTAGAAAAAAATTTAAAAAATTGTTTTTTTTTTGTTTTTTGTTGTGGGTTAGTCCATTTTGCAATTGTTGTATTTTGTGGGATGGTTAACAATGTAATAAAACTAATATGACAAAAAACCAATTTATTTGAACAGAAAACTCAATGCAATACAAAAATTGTTCCTATATTAAAAAGTAAACAAACGGTACAAAACTCGATAAAAAATATTCATCTTAATTTTCTTCATTATCGGAATCTACACCTAAATCCCCTCCTCTTCCCTGTGCAGAAGATCGAAGACTTTGATAAAATTCATGAAAGACTGGAGGAATAAATTTTATTAGCAGGAGAAGATCTTTCTTTTTTAGATCGTTTATTACGTTTCCGTTTGGGTAAAGCATTTGCAGTTCTGTTACTCCTCCACTTGATTTTCTTTTACTTATATCAACAGTTTCAAACGGTACGTCATTCTGGTTGGAATATTTGAAATTAATTGAATAAGGAGCTTGCTTTTGGAATTGCAGCCACTGAATTTTTAGCCATTCAACTTTCATTTTAGATTGTGCAATTTTTCGGTTTGTGATGTTGTTTTCAAGCACCACTGTAGAAATGAAATTATTGCTCTTCATTTCAATTACTTTAAATGGATTCCTTTTTCTAGCGTTTCTAATAACTACGTACCAGTCACTTGGTACAAAAATATTGGGATGAAATTTTTTTTCTTTTTCGATTATACCGAAATCTTGATCACACGGTAAATATGAATGTCCACTAACTAAAAATTTATGATCAATTTGTTCTACTACAAAATCCGGGGAGGCAACCATGTGGTTGCACAAAATCGATAGTTTGATATTACGGTTTTGTCCTCCGCATTGATCAGAATACATGATGATTCGCTTTGAAGTAACAAAATTTTTTATGTAATACATAAGGCATGACCCTATTTCCTGTGGGCCTCTAGAAGCTACTGATTCGTCCCATACAAACATGTATGAATCATTAGTAGCCATATCATGAACACCAAAGCAGTACGTCCACAGTTGTCTTTTGTAGTAACAAATGCCAGTAGTTAGAACCGGTGTAGGCAAAGTCTTCATCAAATCAAAGCAAATAACAGCAACTTCTCCTTGTTTTGCAAGCTCAGTGTCTTTCTTTAGACCTTCCCTAGCACTTTCGGCCTTCCTTTGATGAAGCTCCCGTTCAATTTCTAAACGATGCTTTAGGAGTTCATCAGCTGTTGACTTTATTTGCATATTATAAAGATCACATTTTTTACATGAGTCTGTGACTGGAGAGTGGAAAGTCAAATTAAATTCCGTGTTGAACACATTTCGAAAAATATAGAAAGAAACCGGATTATTTGAATCGTTTTTGTATAGCTCGTACATTTTACCAAGACTTAGATCTGGTGAAAGATATTTTCGATTACTGCTTTTTGGTCTACAATAATGAGATTCATAGCTTGGAAACCTCTCAATAAATTGCTTTACTTCATTCTTTCTTTCGATACTTGTTTTATTGGATGGTGGGTGTCTTCCACGCTTGTCACATGGTGCTGGAGAACCAGTTGATTTGTGTTTCAGCAATCTATCTAGTCTACCGGATGAAACTTGAAAAACAGATTGGAAAAAAATTTTGCACACTTTTTGTTCAATTCCATTTGAATCAGGTAAGTAATACATTCTAGTGTTGTTTCTTTTAGAAACCTGATTTTGTGTATAAGTGCGTAATTTATTCACTACTTTAATTAAACCAAATAAATAAGAAGTCTGCAAGTCACGGCTTTCTAAAGAATAATAATTTTTATGCAACTCTGCTTGACGTGCTGCTGGAATTCTGAGATGACACTTATTTGGACACATACATTCAAAATGTTTGAATACTTTTGCAGGAACAACTTTTCCTAATTGCGTTGTATACTGCTCTCCAGCACATCGTTTCTTCTTATTTAAATTTCGTTTCCAATTCTCCATATTGCGAATACGCTTCTTCGGTTTGAACTGTTGTTTTCCTGTATCGTCTTTTCCACCATCATCAATAGCACTGTTTGTTTCAACAGCCATTCTTGGGTCGTCTTCATCGGAAGGCACATATTCAGATCCTGAATCTTGATATGGTTCTAGATCCGACAAAACGTCTGAAAGAAAGAAGTATATCTTGAACAAAAATATCCTTAACTCGGTAATGACAATTTTTAATAAAATAAAAAATATAATAGTAGATTGTTATACAAGTAAAGAAAAGTGGTGGTTTACTATCGAGTGAAAACAGATTCATTTACGAGCGATCAGCAAGTAAATTAAGTTTTCACGAGATAGAAACCCACTTTTCTTACGAGTAAAACATGCTATTTTTTTGTATCCTTAATGGAAAACGTAGAAAATTGAAATAAAAATGTTAAAAATTTAATTTTTGTTATAACTATCATAGTTGTCTGTTATATACAAAGCATAGAAACCACATAAAACTTCCATGATAACAACACAAACAAACAGAAAAACGATTGTGTTGCTAACGAAAAGATGTTGCCAACGAGTAAAATGAGTTGGTCATTAGTAAAGTGTTGCTAACGATTAAAATAAAACATTTTTTTTTTAATTCTACCTAATCAAATGGCTGTTTTCCATTAAAGATACAAAAAAGAACTTTATTCTTATGTTATTGTTTTTTTCTAACCTCTAAATTTGAACTAAACTTAAAGCAATGTTATTATCTTACGAAAATAGTACTTACCACTTACGTTATCCATATCGCTGCTTATAAACACTATAGTGTTTGTTACTTTATTTTAATACACACAAAGTACCAACGATGATAGGATAGGTTAGAACTACAACGCTTTCAGTAAACAGTAAAAACTCTTCAATGGCAAACTGGACCAACCTGGCTTGGTCCACTTTGCTCCCGTACATATTACAGTAATTCTAAATACCAAAAGTGCATATGTGGCGCCATCTAGTGAACAGAAGTACAAGGTGGTTTAGCCCATTTTGTAATAAATTCGTTTAAATATCACGATTTAAACTAGGTAAGCAACCCAAAATACAATTTTAGAGGGTTGGTCCGTTTTGCCGCTCATAGCCTCAATTATTAGTAGTCAAGAATTTAAAATATGATGTAATTTTGGGAAATGATAAATTGAGCAATCACAAGATGATTATTGATTATAAACAAGGGTACATAGTATGTGAAGGTAATGTAATAACATTTGATAAAAAGGAAGAACAAGAGGTAGAGAAAATACAACGTCAAACAAACGAGATAGAAATTTTGGAAGATTTACAAGAGCAATTCTGTCCCATACAACATAGAAGGGAGATCAATGAATTATTAGAGAAGCATGGGAGACTCTTCAACAAAGAAGTATGTATAGCAGCAAAATATATACATAAGTTGGCAATGAATAAGGATATTAGCAACTTCAAGATAAAAACCTATCCCATTCCTTATAAGCTGAAGAATGAAGTAACCCAGGTGTTAGAAAAGACGATACAAGATGGTATAATAGAAAGATCCAACTCTCCATACATAAGTGCAATAACATGTGTTCGTAAAAAGTCAGGTGAGATTAGATTATGTCTGGATGCCAGAAATATCAACTCTTGTACTAAAAAACAATATGAGAGTCCTTTAAATGTAGAGGGGATATTCTGTAGAATTACAAGAGCAAACATATTCACAAAACTGGATTTAAAACATAGTTTCTGGTTGATTCCATTGGACAAAAGAAGTCGTCCATATACAGCATTCATGATTGATGGTGTAGTATATCAATTTTGTGTTGTTCCATTTGGTTTACAGAGCTCGTGTGCAGCCTTGGTAAGAACACTTCACACTGTTCTTAACCAATATAAACATTTTACATTGCATTATATAGATGACATCTTAATATATTCAGAAAATGAAGAACAACACCACGAACATTTGAAGACTATATTGGCAGAATTGGAAAGAGCAGGATTAAAATTGAATATGGAAAAATGTCAATTTTACCAAAAGGAAGTGCATTATTTAGGGTTTATTTTGAATTCTACTGGAGTGAGAATGAACCCTGAACGAATTAGAACTATAAGGGAATATAAGACACCGACTAATCTTAAAACTCTTCGAGGATTTTTGGGAATTCTCAACTACTTCAAACGGTTAATACCAGACCTCAGTAATAAAGAAATTCCGCTAATTGAATTACTCAAGAAGGAAACAAAATGGAAATGGGATGCTAGGAGAGAACAAGCTTTCCAAGAACTGAAGGAAATATTTTTACAAAATTTGCAGGTTCATCATCCTCAATATGACAAGTCATTTATTTTAAGAATGGATGCATCCATAGATAGGTTAGCAGGAGTTTTATTGCAAGAACAAGAGGAAGGTGAAGTACCAATCAGTTTTATTTCCCGAGTAACAAAGAACTGTGAAAGAAGATATTCAGTTACTGAATTGGAGATGGCAAGCATTATATTTTGTATAACTAAATTACGTTTTCATCTATTAGGAGCAAAATTTCACTTGGAAACAGACCATTCAGCTTTAACAGCAATGTTTAAAAAGCGTTATGTCAATAATAGGATACATCGATGGATTCTTCTATTACAAGAGTACGAATTTGAAATAAAATTTATGCCTGGGAAAACTAATGTAGTAGCGGATGCTCTTAGCCGTGAAACGGACATGAAAAGGAATGATCAACACTTCCAAATTGGCATCAATAGATTGCAGAAGACTGAAGGTTTGTTTACATTGGAAAGAATAATGGAAGATCAGAGAAGGTTGCAAGCATCTTGTAAAAGGGGAGCATTCCAAAACGAGGGAATTTGGTATAAGAAAATGGAAGATAGGGAAATTTATTTCATAACATCAAAATATGCTAAAGAAATTCTTAGACAACTACATGAGGAATGTGGACATATAGGATCTCGGAAACTATGGATGATGTGTAGAGAAAATTACACCGCAAAGAAGGACATATCATTAGTGAAACAAATTTGTAAAACTTGTAAAATATGCCAGCTGGCAAAGGAAAAGAATTATCATAATATTAGTGGACCAAAACCTATAATAGCACTCAAGCTTTACATATAGTAGCTATTGATTTTATATCACAATTAATACTTAGCAAGCAAGGCAATAAACATATTTTAGTCATGGTAGATATTTTTTTAAATTTGTAAGAACTTTTCCTTGTCAACGTACTAATGCGAACACAGTAATATCTTGTCTTAAACAATTTATAGAAGAAATAGGAACTCCTGAAATTATAATACTTGATCGTGCTACTTACTTTGTGAGTGAAAAAGTCAAACGTATCTGTAGAAATCATAACATAAAAATGAATTTTATGAGCATAAGAAGACCATCATCTAATCCAGCTGAGAGATATATCAAAGAAGTTGTCAAGTATTTAAGGATTTTATGTAATAATAGGCACAATTTATGGGAAGAAAATCTGAACCAAGTAGAAAATGTTTTAAATCAATTACCTAATGGAGTTACTGGAGAATGTCCACAATTTATTTTAAAAGGAATACCCCCAGATCGTGATTGGATTATACAGAGAGAGTGGGATATGTCACAAGTTTTAAATAAAGTAAGCAAGAATTTAGAAAAAAGTGCTATGAGATTTATCAAGAGAAAGGGAAACAAGAATAAAAAGAAGATTAGATTTCAAAAAGGAGATTTAGTCCTAGTAAGATCCTTAAGAACACCAAAGAAAGGTGAAAATCAATGTAAGAAGTTATTATCACCTTTTGAAGGGCCATATATAGTTGACAATAGTGATGCTCAAAACAGTTATCGGTTATTCTATCTATGTACACAATTAGAAAGGGGAGTGTTCAATGTTGAACATGTATATAAATATTATGAATAGATGATGTTATGTTACGAACGAAACTTAAAAGAAAACAATATTCATAAGTATAGTTTTAAATTTAATATTAAAGTAGTGTACAAAGATAAACTAGATAGTAGATAGGGCTTTGCTTCCATTTGGCAGATGGTGATCCAATAAGATTCTTCACTTTTGTTTCTTCAGAACCTAAAAAAATTTAAAAATAAATATATCAATAAATACAATATAATATAAAGAAAAATTTATTAGGTTAAATTTAATATAAGAACAGCTTTGAATATGAAGAAAGGGAAATTTGAATATGGCAAATCAAGATATAACAATTGAAGAAACACAATTTATGAGAAATACTGGCTTTATAAAGGGAGTAAATATAGAGATATAAGATAGAGGGGATGAACATAAGAATAACTTAAGTATCAAATAGAATTTCACATTTTTTAAAAAAGGAAATAAGACGCAATGAATAAAAAGGATAAGAAAGGGGTTCGATGTCAATTAGAATTTTATAGAATACTTGAAAATACATGGAAGAATAAGGAAATTGATGTTGATATATATATGAATTTAAGAAATAATTAATTATATTGAATAATGAGTATTGAAATGAAATATGATATGAAGAGTATATAGAAAATAAAATATAATGAAATTATAGGAAATAAAAGTTGATATATAAGCGGATGTTAGTATAAATATGGTAGTAGAGAAGTATTAGAAGGAGTAATATTATGAATATTTAAATTGATATTGATTCGAATCTAGTATATTTTAGGAAAGAATAGTTTTACAGGTATAGATAAGAATAGGGATTGTAATAGGAAGTATGTGAATGTTTATTTGAGTATTAAGTATAAAGTCAAGGAAATATAAGATTATGCTATAAATCTATAAATATTTAAATAGAGATATATCAATCATTTCAAAGAAGAAAATTGAAATTTTAAATTGCTCTCAATGTTATTGATATCATTTAAATTTGAATTTGAGGGGAATTGAACCATATACCTTATATATTAAAGAACATCAGCTGTTTGAGAATATTTTGCTTAATATTTAAAATGGATTGAAACTATGTTAATGAAAAACACATTAAAAAACCACATAAAGTAATTATATGTCAAAATTTTATATCAAATTTTATGGAGATAATGAATCATAAAATGGTGTTGGATATGAGTGAATATTTGCAACTAGAGAATTTGGATAGTTCAAATAACGAAAGCAAAAGATATATATATATATATATATATATATGACAAATAAAAGATTTTATGTTCATAAATGTAAATATTATTTTCAAGTTGTCACAAATATCAAACAAAACCAGACAATGTAATATCGAGATATAACAATGAATTTCACTATTTGTAAAAGACTTGTTGTATTGAAATTCGTTTGAATTATAAAAGAAAACAGATAATTTTCAATTGAAATTCACATTCATATATGTTTCCAAAAAACTTTCATAGAGTGTTGTAATTGTGAATAGAATTCGACAGCTCCAGAAAGAATATGATTGGTGTAAAAATGATAGGACCAATTTTGATAAATTAAAAAGAAACAAAACTTTATTGAAAATTGGTGAGCTGAGAAACAATAGTTTATTTGTTCATTGAAAAATTGACGATCGAGTGGAAGCGTTGGGAGTTGGTTTCTGGCGTCGAAGTAGAGAGGAGGTAATGAACAATTTTTCAACAAATTTCAAGTAAAATCACAAAATATAATGATCAAAGCTATAGATTCCTTGTAAATATAAAACTAAGAAGACTCACATGTGTATGTATCCAGTTTTTCCGTGAGAATATCCCAAGTTCTCAAGAAATTATGCAGATTGGACTTCGGAAGGCGTATTCCTGTTGCCAGACGAGTTAGATTCCAGAATCCAGACTTCAGGTCAGTGTTTCTTTAAATATTATTGGCCAATAATAATAATAACTAACTAATATAAATTCAGTGACTATTTCCATGTGTTCTTGCGTCTATATGATCGATCTAACTAAAAAAGAAATAAAGACTTTATGTAGTTTATTCAATAGATAAAATTTCCAGATTATTTAAAAAATGCCTACATGCATGTTTTTGTAATTCTGTAATAAAATAATGATTGTACTTACTTCATTTCAAATATAGTATAAGAAAAATGCATCTTAATCAATTGATATAATATTTCCAATTGTATTTATAATTTGTAACTCAATTCTTCTGAATACTTTTATCATCTGTATGTATATAATTTCCAAACATAAATTCTTTTATACGAACTCCATCACCAGCATCATAAAGTAAACGAACTTTATGTATATGAATATTCACGCAGCTGCTAAGCGTCTCTAAGAAACGTTCGGTTTTTCTCGTATCCATTCGCATTTATTTGAGCATGCGTATAGGATGGTGTATGTTATCATTTATGACTATGGTTTGGTAATGTCATAGGCGTATCATATATATATTTAAATGAAATTTTTTTCAAAAAATTAAATCATTGAAAGTACTGTATTTCTTTTTATTTTACGTAAGCAAAATAAATCAAACAAAGCCAGAACTCGAAGGGTAGAACGAGTCTCATGCTCCCGAATATCGTATAATTAATTAATAACAAATTCAAATCAAATAAATATAAAATTAAATATAAAACTAATAATTAATAAAAATAAATTAAACCTAGTATAATATATATATATATATATATATTTATATTATTTAATACGACTAATACGGTCGCATTTATCTGAGGTGTTGGTTCGCAACTGAAAGTGAAGATGGCGCCAACTGACTACTTCTCGCTTGTGTAACTACACGAACCAAGAGAGGTTGTCAGAGGGTGTAATCTTCAGTTCGGATTAGAGATTCTGAACTGGAAGGCATTACGGCACTCTTGAAGAGACCCAAGAAGGTCGAAACGCGTAAGTGTACTATGCTCTTCCGCTATCAGTTGCGAATCACCACAGATGTCCGTATCGGCAAAATGGCCGATCGACGTCACGGTTTTCGAAGGGGATGTAATTCAATATTCTGCGTGGTATTAGCCAGGAATGTAGTTGTTTTGCCCTTCGAAAAACGGTCAGGCCAATAAGTCGAAATTATTGAAATTTCGACTAAAACAGGTGTAGTAGAAAATCGAAATTTATATATATATATATATATATATATATATATATATATATATATATATATATATATAATATGTCTCCCTAAGTTCTGCATTATCTAAAACCTGAAATACAGTCATCAAATATCAAATTTTTTAGTCGTATACGAGGTTTGTCAAAAGATATGAGTTTTACTCAAGAGTAAAGTACCTTTAAATTTGACAATATCAAAAAATGTTACTAAAAAAAGTTGATCAGAATTAAAAACTACGTTTAAATATGCAGGTACATCCATTTACATTCCTATTTTGAATGAACATTTATCTCTTGCGATTACGAAACACATGATAACCTTTTAGTTTTTCGATGTTTTCTAATAATTTTGCAATTAAAACCCGTAAAAAGTGCATATTCATTCATTTTGCAAATAATCAAATACATTCAAATACTAAGTTATAAAACTAACATCATATTAATATTAGAAACAAACAAATTTAATTTTCACTCATACTAATGCTTCGACATATCCACCCTCTCGTTTAATGTACTTAATCATTCTATTGGAAAATGCTTGTAATACATTCCTTATCATTTGTGGAGATATTTCTTGACATGTTTCTAAAATTATCCTCTCCAAATGGTCAATATCATGAAACGGCGCTATCTGGTAACCTTTTTGTTTTAGGTAACCCC
This sequence comes from Galeruca laticollis, assembly GCA_963921935.1. Taxonomy (NCBI): domain Eukaryota; kingdom Metazoa; phylum Arthropoda; class Insecta; order Coleoptera; family Chrysomelidae; genus Galeruca; species Galeruca laticollis. The sequence continues at coordinate 175,841,486 of OY998176.1, forward strand.
ATTAAAAGTAATCAAGGGGGGTTAGGTCAGGTAATCTAGCAGGCCAAAAGAGATCAGAATATCTGTGAATAACTTTTCCATGAAACATATTTTCAAGATGGTTTCTAACATTTATTTATATTTATAGTTTAGCGAAAAAAAAGGTCCTATTAATTTGTTATTATAAATGCTACACCACACGTTCATCTTAAACGAATATTGGTCATGAGACTTTAGTACAAAATTGGGATTTTCCTCAGACCACCGTCGATAATGTTGCGACGAGACAGTTCCATTTGGCGAAAATGTCGCCTCATCGGAAAAAATTATATGAATCGTAAAAAAGGGTCCTCCTCTAACTCTCCTTGGATGAGAGAGCAAAAATCAAAGCGCCTATCATAATCCCTTTCTTTTAATGCGTGTACAATTTTTGGTTTGTATTTATTTAGTTTTAAAATTCTTGCTACTGTATTTTTACTTATATTTTGTTGTAACAACGTTTTTCTTTTGCGCAATGACAATTTTGGATTTGCTACAACAGACAGCATTACATCAAACTGCGTATTCTCATCAACAACCTGTTTTTGACGTTTTCTATGAAAATAATTAATACTTCCAGTTCTAAATTTATTCACTATTTTCGTTACAGTTGATTGGGTTATATTTTTATTGGGATGTCTATGATTGAAAATATTTGCTGCTTCTCTATGCGTTTTATAGTAATCTTCCACAAAGAAAACAATTTCTATTTTCTCTTCATCAGTTATTAACGCTACCATTTTTATGTGTCTTATAAATTCTACCGCGGTTTGAAATTTACTATCAACATTTCCTTCTATCAACAAATTATTTGTTTGTCAGTGCATCATAGATTACATGTAACTACAGTTAATTTACATTATTGTAGACATACGTTTTAAAAATAATTTTGTTAATGTAAATGAATGTAATTACATATTTAAATGTAATTTTAATTCTGATCAACTTTTTTCAGTAACATTTTTCGATATTGTCAAATTTAAAGGTACTTTACTCTTAAGTAAAACTTGATATTTGATGACTGAATTTTAGGTTTTACATAATGCGGAACTTTTTATGAGGAATACATTTTTTCCCTAAAATTAATAATAAAAAAGTTTTCCATATGATTGCAACTTAGGGGGACATATTGTATATCTTTCCTCTCTATTAACTGTGGAAGTTCAAAATATAAAAACACAATGAATCTTACTAATATTACAATAAGATATTTCCAGTCAAAGGAATTCTAATTGCATCGTGTCACAACTTTAACAACACTAAATGAAAATGGTATTATGAAATATTTTTCTAAACATATTACAATGTCACAGACATAAAAGAAGATGGTCCTTTAAATTCACAACAATATTAAGTGGATAATTTATATTCTCAAACAGATCACCGACAGACTAACAATAATTAACATTTTTTTTAAATACAGTAATATATAAAAAATTGAAGAATTTACATTCTTGAACAAATATCTACCATTGTACATAATGGAATGATTTTTTTGTATTTATTTTTAGTTAATTGAATTCAATTGTAAACATAATGTACTTTTGAGTTTTTTATTAATGGACAAATTACAATGTTTTATCTTTTTGGGGAATTGTATTTCAAAATTGTGGCAAAAATCATGTTTTGCTCACGTGAGCACGTCTTTTTCTCACTTGTCCAATTGGCCAATTTCTAGACGCGTGAGAAAAAGACATACTGTACTGGGATTTATTCACACACTAAATAACACTTAAATGAACTATACATAACCTATCATTTACTAGGACGGTAAAGTTCAACTCGTACCAATAACATACATTCGTTGTCATCGATATACAGAACAGAATATTAATTCCTTTCAGATGTTTACAATTTTTCTTCTTATAGTAATGAATTTGTATAATGTTTATAGTTATGTTTACAATATCTTTTGCTAAGATGTGTTTATCATTATATTTAATTGAACAATTGTTTGAGTTTTATCAACCTAGACATGATCTAAGTTCATATTAGTTCGTATGAATTGTTTCTAACATTTGGCGTTACTAACCACTACATAATAATAGGTTACAGTGCAGAAGACGGCAACCTTTCATTGATATATATATATATATATATATATATATATATATATATATATATATTCTACACGACTCATGTCTTTGAGCTTTTGACTAAGATTTATAATATTTAAAAAACTTCTAGTTCCAGCTTTTAGCAAATTTTTGGGAAAAAATGATGACATGATAATTTGATGTTATGATTGGAGACTGTGGTCATTGTAATATTTTCTGTAACGAGCAGCAGTGTATATAAGAAGAGAAAGAGAACTTATTAAACAACTTAACTTTACTTGTAAGATTTGAAAGTTTTGTTATGTTTGCTAATTTAAGTGGGTGAACGGGAAAAATACCACACTGTTGAATAAATCACAGTTCCTTACTTTCCATAATATTTTGTAAATAACGGTATGTTGATTACTTATTTCATAATGTGTGATTTTCTTTAAATTATCAAGTTAAAAGTCTTATCAACAATTCATTTAAATGCTGTTTTTAGGTTGATAGCGGTTTAACCGTTTGATACAACAATTCTATTAATTTTTTGTGAAAATTTGCTTCATCGCCGTAAGTACTTAGAAAATTGCGGTGCCCCCTTTCATATTTAATAAATTAAATATACTTCACATTGAAAATCTCAACTAATTTCATCCCCTGTTGGGATTTTTTCTAACCTTAACCAGTGCATTTCTTCAAAAATTCATAAATTCTCCATCTGAACCGGGTATCCCCGATTGATGTTCCGCAGGATATACCAAAAATAATTTATAATGATATTTATTAGTTTATTGTAGTCCTCTTCTACAAAATCTTCTATCCTTCATATGATTATAACAGTACTCATCTCCTCCCATTAAGGACAATTTTGAAGCGGTTTCATGCCGTCCGTATTTTATTCATTTTTTTTCAACCGATTACCTAAAAAAGTTTATTTCGTGAAATATCATTTTGGATTTAACAGTAAGTAAAGAGTATTTCAGATACCTAATGGCTTGTTGAAACGTTAAGGACACATGAAACGCTAGATCAAAATGCACAATAGTCTACTATAACAAATTTAGTTTGACAATTGAAATTATGAGAGTGCATTGCTATGTTTTCTAAAGAATATAAAATCGAATAAATAAAATGGAGTTAAAGAAAAAGTAGAGAAAGAAACAATCTGCCCATTTTCTTTTATTTATGTTACACAAGTTTATTTGTTTTAAGACATTTAAGTTGAAATTCCAAATAATTATTACATTTATCTTATTTCCAAGGATACTGTTGATTCAGGTGTTTTCACATTCACTGATTTCAATGGAATTATTCCTGAAAACATTTGTAGAATTAGAGTTTTTTCAATATCTGTTCTTATATTGTTGAAAATTAATTGGGATTTTAACTAGAATTGAGAGCCACATCATAGCTATAAAAGTTAGATATCAGTTCATATGCGATTACTGGATTGTAGGGATATACCGAAAAATAAATATTTACGTACATAAAATGCATTAATAATTAAATAAGTTTTTCAACCTATTAGTATTTTAAATGAAACTCACGGTTTCTAGTTAATTCCACAATATAATAAAAGTTATTGAAAATTCTAAAAAATTGTTTCGATAAATCAATATCATCGTCAGAATGACAAAAGTTACATTTCATTTGATGCCCACCTGATGTTTAGTAGTTATTTTTGGCTAGACCAAGAAGTGACCTAACTTGTGATTGACTTAATATATGTTTATAGAAAAAAGAAGATGTGATATTACAAATATTGAAGCTTAGATATTATTAGCCCCATGGTGATATCCTGGATATCATTTTTCCAATTAAGATCAGTATAACTGTGCAATGATATAGAAAACCAGGAAAACTATATCTGCTGATCTTTACAATTATCACTTAAGAAGACAGTTTATTAGTGGAGAACTCCCTAGATTTAACTGTTTATTGACAACTTCATATTGTGGGTTTCTTAAATGTCTTCTAATTTCCAATTCATCAAGGAAATCCAGTTCTTGCTTCTTCTCACAAATATGCAGCACTTCTAGTTTTGTGTTAGGTGTCAATGAATGATTGGTGTTAAGTAGATGTTTTGCGTAGTGGGATTTATTTGGTTGTTTTAATCTGTATGCTTGTACGTGTTCACTGTATCGGATTTCAAAATTCCTAAGGGTCTGATCCAAATAGACAGCATTACATTCTGGACATTTGAGTTTATATATACCTGACTTCTTTAATAGTGGTATTTTTGTTTTTACATTTAACAATTCTGTACTTTCTGTTTTAAAAGAAATTGTTGTATTCGTTGCTGAAGATATTATCTTTTAAGTATTATTAGAAATATTTCCTGCATATGTGATGGTTTCATAAGTTGTTATTTCATCAGCTTGTTTAGGAAATATTAGTTGTAATGCCACTTTTTCCTCTTTTTTACTAATTAGCTTATTTATCATATGTAATGGATAACCGTTGGATGTTGCTATTTGTCTAATTGTATTAATCTCTCTATCAAAATTACATTTGTTGATAGGAACTGAAAAAGCTCTATAATTCATTGAATTATATCCCGCTAGTCTGTGTGACATAGGGTGATTGGAATTGAATGGAATTGTCACATCAGTTTGTGTTGGTTTTCGGTAAATTGAATAATCAAGTACATTATCAATTCTTTGAATTTTTAAATCAAGAAAATTGATTGAGCTATTTTCTTCAATTTTTTATGTAAATTTAATTTTTAGGTGTAAGTTATTGATGTGGTCGAAAAATACATCTAATTGTCGTTCACTACCCATAAAACAAGCTAATATGTCATCTACATATCTATACCAAAATAAAATATTTTTCGAAATATTACTTTCAAAGATCTTTCTTTCTAAATTGTCCATAAAAATCTTTGCTTAAATAGGTGATATAGGGATTCCCATTGGTAAACCTTCAATTGGAATATATATCTTATTGTCAAAAGTGAAATAATTCTGATTAATGCATACATCAAATAAATTAAGTATATCTGATATTATTCCTGCATTAATATTTTTATCTTCTGGTAATTTTCTTACAAGTATTAGACATTCTTTAGCTGTATTCGATAGATGTAATGTTCTCATTTCTACGCCGATGTGAGTCAATCCCTGAACCTTCCATGACATTCGAGGAAATTGAGGATTTACAGCATACAATACATACAAATTCCATAAATTGTTGCGTCACTACTCCTAGTTTAAATTACGATTGTAGTCGTCTGGAAAAAAAAGTTCACTGCTTACGTGTTGATCATTTAAATGAAGAAGAAAAACAATTTCTTATCAAAATAAGTCATGAATATAATCATATATTTCATTTAGTAGGGGGTTTACTTACCTCCACCGATAGTACAATGCATTGTATGTTAGAAAACGATAAAATTGGAAACTCTACTTCCTCATGGTTTCTCCCATTTGGTTGTTCCAACGAAATCTCCCACGAGCGAACACAAATGGCGTACGGTAATCGATTATAGGAAATTTAATGATATCAGCATCGCAGATTCTTACCTTTTACCTAATATTACCGAAAATTTGGATCAACTAGGACATCCGAAATATTATACAAGTCTTGATCTTGCCTCAGGATTCCACCAAATCAAACTGGATCCTAGGGACGCAGAGAAAACTGGATTTTCCGTTCCCTCAGGGCACTACCACTTTAAAAAAATGCTATTCGAATTACGGAACGCTCCTTCCACCTTTCAGAGGTTAATGAGCACAGTTCTCATAGGGAATTCAAAACTTTTGACGATTTGTCTACTTGGATGATATTGTCATTCATGCTGCTGATCTCGATACACATAATAAACGGTTAAGAAAAATTTTCGACAGATTATCTCATTCCAAATTGAAAATACAATCGAAAAAATGCGAATTTCTGAGAAAGGGAGTAATGTTTTTGGGTAATCTTATAACATAAACTGGAGTAAAACCAGATCCTAAGAAAATCAATTCCGTTATCAATTACCCTATCTTACACAATGTCAAGGGCATTCGTCCTTCTTAGGTCTTGCTGGTTACTATCGGAGATTCATTCCTAATTTCAGTAAAATTACAGAGCATCTCGCACAACTCTTGAAAAATAACGTACATACCTTTCAATTGGACTAATCTACAATAACAGTCCTTTGAAACTTTAAAAAACGTTTTAACTAGTGAACTAAATAACGAATATTCTAGCATAATAAAATTGATACCATCCGCAGTTTCATATGCTTTACCTTTGGAGAGACAATACCCAAGAATTATTATCTTTAATCCACACCATTTACTACCCTTCTGGAAATAACATAATTTTTATCCTTAAAGTTCCCTCAGTTAACCATTCAAAGAAATTTACAAAGTGGTTACAAATCAATCTTACATTCCTTCAATCTTATTGTTACGAAATAGCACACTAGTCTAGACCCTGATCCAACTCTGTCTAAACCATGTATGAAAGCTGAAATTATGGCGGATGCGCAGGGATTTCTTAGAACTGTTTACGATTGTGACTATCTTACCTACACATTGTTTTTGTGACCAGTCTTATCCAGAAAATGGCAGAGGGCCAATTGTTTTTGTGTAAGCCGCAATCTAGAATTATCTAGTAAAAAAGGCACTAATCTATAAAGGGACCGACCATCGAGATAAAGTTTAGTTTATAATTTGACATCGTGAGATACACAGTAAATAAGTGAATATAAATTAGTGAAGTGTTTATATAAATTAGTTAAAGTGCATATACTGTGTATATATTATAAATCAGTGAATAGTGTAGTGAATAAATAAATTAAGTTAGTAGACATAGCGTGTGTGTACAAATTTATCCCACCCGTAATAAAAACGTTTAAATAAATAAGAAAAACATTACGTTGGTGTCAGGTGTGGGGTAATATAAATAAATTGCTACGTAAAAATGACCAAGAGACTATGTGACCTGAAAGTGACGGAACTAAGAGCAGAATTGGATGATCGTGAGTTGGAAACGTCCGGTAAGAAAAGTGAATTAGTAGACAGACTTAAAGTGGCACTGGAAAATGACATCTTTGATCCAGAAGCAGTTTTATTTAATGACGATGCTTCCACCTTAATCTCGTCAATTTCTTCTAAGATTTCTGCCATGGAAGAGAACATGGACGAGAAGATTTCTACCATGGGGGAGAAATTTTCAACTAATGTGAAAAACGATATTTCTGCCATAGAAGAGAAGATTTCAACGAATGTGAAAAACGATATTATTTCTGCTATGAAGAACGATATATCTGCCGATATCTTATTAATGAAAAACGACATTACCGCTGACGTTGAAAATGAAATTTCGTCTCTAAAATCTGAAATCGAGAATAAGATGTCAACGATGGACGAGAAAATCAAGGAGTTAGAAAGAAAGATGACAGATTTAAGAACTCAAGACACGCCAGCGGAAGAAAAAAAGACCAAGCAAACAAAACCTTGTAAGCCAGAAACACACCCTAAGTGGTAGTTTTACCCGAGTCAAGGCCCAACGTTCGATGAAAAAATGTCGTGGACCAATTATGTGAAACAGTTTGAAGCAGCAGCTAGAGTCAATAATTGGTCCGATAGAGAGAAGGCAGTGAACTTAACTATCGCGTTTCGGGGAGATGCCTTAGATGTACTGCAGACGATACCGCTTGAAGAAACGGATGACTTCGAGCAGCTGAAGAAGAGGTTGGACATACGATATGGTCACGAACATTTGGAACACTTGTACACATTCCAGCTGAAGATCCGAAGGTGGAAACGTGACGAAACCCTTCAAGAGTATGACCTGGATATTGCCCGACTAGTTCGATTTGCTTATCCATCAGCACACCAGATAACATGATGGATTGTTTAGGCATCCAGGCCTTTATTGATGGCTTACGTGACCCCGATATGCAGATGACGCTTCGTTTAGCCCATCCGAAGACAGTCGACGCATTGACTGCTGCTCTTGAATATGAAGCAGCCACGATGGCTTCCGGATACAACAAAGGAAGAAGGTGACGATGACAGACTTGACGAGATCGTCAACTTGTTGAAAGGTATGGTAGGCAAGGAGCCGAAGAAGATCAAATGCCGGATCTGTGGCGAGGTAGAGCACGTAAGCAGTGCGTCTAAGCGCCCCAAGACTCCAGAGACCCAAAAACTCCAGTCAGAGGGGAAATCAGACAGGGATGAACATCCAGCTGATATGAATCACCGAAAAGCCAACTCTTTGCCTAGACGGCCATGCCCTGTAGACTATTCACAATGCAGCAAGTCGAAATCTAAGGAAGTTGCAGTTTCAAGAATTACAGTAGTCAATGAAGAATGGTCACCCACCAGGATCAGAAAAGATTAGGAGACTGATCAATGCGTAAAGAAGATTCGGCAGTGGAAGAAAGAAAATCGGCGACCTACCTGGCAAGAATTGTCAAGATTTTCACCGACACTCAAGGCGTATTGGGTTCAGTGGGACTCCCTTATCCTGGAAGAAGGGCTGTTGAAGAGTCCTTGAAAACGATAACGGTTCCAAGATGGGGAGACAGCTAGTTATCCCTAGAACGACAGTAGCTGAGGTACTGAAGAAGTTACACGACAGTCCATCGGGAGGTCATCTGGGAGTGAAGAAACACTTTCAGCGAGTCCGTGAAAGGTTTTATTGGATGAACAGCTCCGATGATGTGAAGGACCGGTGTAAGAAATGTACGACTAGTGCTATGAGAAAGGCACCTATGAAACAGTATAATGTTGGAAGTCCTTTCGAAAGGATTGCTTTAGACATCGCTAGACCATTTCCGACGACAGAAAATGGTGGTGAATACATCCTGGTTGTAATGGATTATTTCACAAAGTGGGTGGAAATTTACGCTATCCCGAACCTAGAGGCCACAACTGTCGCGGATATATTGAATTTATCAGCCGATATGGAGTGCCCTGGGAAGTCCACAGTGACCAGGAAAGAAATTTCGAAAGCCATTTGTTCCAGGAGATTTGTGACAAGCTGAGAATGGAGAAGACCAGGACAACAGCATTACATCCACAGTCAGATGGAATGGTCGAGATAATGAAAAGGACTATTGGAAAATACCTGTCCAAAATGGTTTCCAGCTATCAGAGAGATTGGGACCAGTATCTTTTCCTATTTGCATTGGCTTATTGATCTGCCGTCAATGAGTCCACGGGTGACACACCTGCGAAAAACCTGTTTGGACGTGAAATGAGGCTTCCCTGTGACCTGGAATTTGGCTGTCGGCCTGGAGAAGATCTAGCAGCAGAGGACTACGTGATCCAATTGAGAAGAAGGCTGGACGATATTCATGAATTAGTTCAAACAAATCTTCAAGTTGCCAGCGACAGAATTAAAAGACGGTACGACACGCAGGCCACAGAAGGCGGTTTTAAAGAAGGGGACAAAGTATGGTTACTCAACCCGACGAGGAGAAAAGGATTTACTCCAAAATTACAAAAATCCTGGGAAGGTCCATACTTAATCAAGAAAAGGATCAATGATGTTATATATCGCACAAGCAAGATCCCCAACGGAAAACCAAAAGTAGTTCACCAAAACCGACTAGCGCCATTCGAAGGAGACCATGACCTAGAGAAAGGAGTGAACCATACTCGAGATGTGTATGACCCTACCTTCGATGAATTTATGGGCGCGTATGGAGGTACCGTTGAAGCTAGATATGGAGTCACTTCAGAACAACGACAACATTTGTGCACTCTCTCGGAAGATTATTCACTGGCATGCAACATCCCCGCCCGTATCAAGAACGCACGAGGGTTGGCAACCGTATTTCGAAAGAAGTTCGGGCAATTAGAAAAACTTGAAGACCAGATTCCAACCCCTGGCAAAACACTGAGACTGAAACACAATTCGCGGTACGTCTTCTACGTGGTAACTAAAAATTAATTTCAAGATCGATCTACCTACCGCGATGTATGGGAAGCACTTCGAAACCTCCGAGACCATGTGTTGGAATCCAGTGTGTAGAAACTGGCTATGCCTAAGATAGCGAGTAACCAGTTGGATTGGCGAGTCATCAGGAACATGGTAGAGGTGATCTTCCAATTAACGCGCGCAATTAACTGATTTGCTAGCACATTGGGGTACACTGTCACTCTTTCACTGTATTTTGCACTGAAATGATGGATGGCTTCTTGATGGATTCCAGGGGGAAATAATGCTAGATTATCTCGTTAGAGGTATAGTGGGGTACGTCAACTATTGCACGTTGAACTTTGTATTGGAACCTCTGAAGGATGGCGGTATTGGAGTTACTGGCGGTTTCCTATAGTTTTATGCCGTATGTCCATATGGGTTTTAAAATGGTTTTGTATAACAAAATTTTGTTGCCCGAAGACCGTGAATACCTAGGTATTTTGCATCTTCTTCTTGTGGACAATTGTTAATTTTTACAGGTGGGCAAGTTTCTTTTCGTTGCAAATGTTACGTGTATCGATTTTGTATCATAGGTTTTGATGTGCCATCAGCAGTGTCATCAGTATATGTTACTATAAATGTGGATCTTTAAGTAAGTAAATCTGCTGTGTACATCAGGTATAGAGAATGCCTCAAGACACTTCCTTGTGAAACGTCAGCGTAGATGGGTTGGATATCAGTAGGTGCATTGCCCCGCATAACAGTGAAGTGTCTGTTTGTCACATATGATTTGTGGAGTTGATAGTGGGCACGGGGCAGTTGCTTTTTCAGTTTAACTTGCAGTCCGCTGTGCAACACTTTATCGAAAGCTTGGGATATGTCGAGGAAGGCTGCGGAACAGTATATTTTGTCATTCACATCCTTGTTGATTTGATTAACTATAGCCTATCCACTTGCTCTACTGTCCCATGCTTGTTACGAAATCCAAACTGATTATTTATTATCCTGTCGAGCTTATTCTCAGCATGTCATTAAAGATGTGTACAATAAACTTGTAGGTTTTTTTTCGGGCAGGTCTTGTACTATTTTGCCAGAGATCAGATCATAGCCAGGTGCCTTTTTACGTTGATTCCTTTTATTACTTGCCCAACTTCGGTGATTGTGAATTTCTGATGAGGACGGTTGAGCTGGAGTTGGAAGGGTGTATCCAGGGATTGAACAATTTTATATTTTTCTGCAGTAGATACCTCTGAGGAAAAGTGTTTGAACACATTGATTAGGTGTATGGATAAGGCTTCTTCTTTATAAGTCGTTGCCCACGAGCTGTTTTAGTTTTTAATTGGAGTATTATTTTGCTGGGTCCTATTAAGCATTCTAGTTGCCTTCCATATCCAGTAATCCATCGCTTTAGTTCGCGACAGATTTTTCAGATATTCCTGGAGGCCCTGATTTCACCTTGCATCAAATTTTTGAAGTTTTTTAGTAGCTCTGTTTAGTTTCCTCTGTCCTGTCAGGCTGCCATTTTTCCGCAGTTGTGTTTCTTCTTACATTTTTTCTTTCATTGACGGTGATATTTCTATATTTCTCTGTGCAGAAAAGTACAAAGGGGTAGCGGACCTGGTTGCTTGTTGTATATTCTTGGTTAGAAGTTCAGCTGCTAGTTTTATCTCCAATTTGGAACTTAATGGTAGCTCTAGTTATATTAGTTTGTCTATATGTTCCTTGAATGCATTCCAGTCAGTTTTGTTGTTATTAGGGCAATGTTTCCTGTTCTGATGTATAATCTTTGTATACACAGTTAGAATAACTATAGGGTGGCCAGATGATAAGTCATAGCCAGATTCTGTCTTGCATTTCTTAGTATCGAAAACTTTCGTGACACAAAGGTCTATAGCATCGGCAGTTTCGTTTGAATCTGAGGGTCAATACGTAGGCTCTCCAGGGGTTATTTGTTGACAGTTATTTACCTTCATGGTTCTCTACCATTTGTTGTCAACCTTGATCCCCATATGGGGTGTTTGGAATTGTATTCTTCTCCTGCGATGAAATTGTTTCCTAGTGTCTTCAAGAATCCTTCAAAGCGCACCTTTGTGTTTTTGTGTCTTGATGGAAATAGATGACAGACAATGTTACTGGACAATTTTCCTTATTAATAGTCACACTAGTGGCCTGTGAGTAATCTTTACTGAATTTTTCCGTTTCGTAGCATTTCATACTGTCTCTTATCATAATGGCAGTGCCTTCGTGTGACTTGTTATCGGAGTGTGTTGTTGTGTTGTAAACTTTCTATTTAGTAATCCGTAAGAAATGTTTTTAGTGAAGTGTGCTTCAGAGATCATCATAATGTCAATGTTTTGTTCATAAATGAGTTCTTGTGCATGTTGTTGAAGGCCGTTGGCGTTCCATGCTGCCATTTTATAGTTTTGAAGTTTATCCATTAGGCCAGTTTATTGACGATTGAGGTAAGTAAAAAATTAAGCATTGTTCCCATCTGCTCTATGATTTTGCTGACAATCTCTTAAAGATTGTTCAAATTGTTGACCGGTTGGTTATTTGCCGATGTTGTTTGGTTAGCAGAATTATTTGGTACATTGTTGTTAACTACTACTACTACTACTATATATGTTTGCTGGCTTATTTTAGGTTGTACCATATGAACTAAATTCTCTTTTTGTCGTAGCACTGGATACATTCTCTGCTGGAACAGTTTTTCAATTCATACCCTCTATAGTTTGCGGGGTGATTACTCCCACTGTTGGCACACTGTACCTAATCGTCTCGAGTTTTTCGTGTCATCTCTTTGTTTCGTGCGAGCCTGTATATTTTATGACAGTAACTCTTCGTATGACAATATGTTTGGCACCTAGAGCATTATGATATAATTTTTTTGACGCATTTAACAATGGTATTGCCAAATATTTCTATTTTATACATCCCTATGTTATTTTCTTTGGGTTTTATGTCTATTTAAAATATTGACAGTGGTTTTTTTGCGTTTCTGTCTTTTATGTTATATACGTTTACTACTTCATGGTAATGTTCCAGTAGGTCCTTACGCAGGGTCTCGGTATCTGTTCCATTATATAAACCTCGTAGGATGAACCTAAACGTTTTCTCACTTTTTGGTCTGAATGTGCTACTGTTATCGATCTCTTTGATGAGAGTTGCGAAGTGATCAATCTCTACGAGTTGTACTTTTATTGTTTGGAAGCCGGTGATTTTTATTGTGTCCCTCCCCTCTGGGTTGTTTTGAAGCAAATCGTGTATGCGTTGTATTACCCCGACTTTGTAGATAGTTACTGTTGGTGGCTTTGGAATACATACTTTTCGCTTGGTATGTCGTGTTTGCTCATTGGATCATTCTCTTCGAACAAATTAGTAAATTTATTTTGCAAGTCCAGTAGTTTTTACAGCCAGTAGTCACTGATCCTTGTTTGCTTTCTTGTGCTGTTTATTGCAGCACTTCTGAGTATCTTTTTACTGGTTACAGTTGTCCATTCTGACTGAATTTCTTGTGGTTGATGGGCATATTAAAGCTGTGGTTTCAAAATGGGTGTCATTGGTGGATTTTATTGATAGACAGTGTACTAAGGTGCCATTGGTTGCATTGATGGATATGGCACTTGAGGTTGCGAGGAATGAGGTTGTGATACTTGGTTTGGGTCATTGTACTGATGTATTACCGGTTGACCTATTGGCATAGTATTGGGATTAGCCATTTTTGGGACAGTCTGTATATATATATATATATATATATATATATATATATTTACTTATAGTTATGTCTCTTTCGTCGTTCCATTTATTTATTCACTGGTTATAATTGCAAATATTTGTTTTTGTGCTTTATTTTCATTTGAAGCTACTTACAATTGGGACCTTACAAACCATTGTTTAAACACTACTCGCATTATCCTGAACCGGAGTAGGCAGACGTCCATATTCATTGAAGGTATAACGCTTACTAGTTTATAAGTGGTTATCTTATATCTTTCAGGAAGCCTCCAGTTGGTGAACACTGTGAACGATACACAATATCACTTGAAATCGGCATAGCAGTGACGATCTTAGTGATATTCTTTATCCTCTTGCAAAGCCGAAGTGTTTTTCAATTATCTGAAAGAAATTAAATACCTATATATATATATATATATATATATATATATATATATATATATATTACAGAAAAAAATATTTACAAAAAAGCATTGTATACATTTCGAAAAATAACAAATTGTTCTAAACTTTGGTAAAAAGTGTGAATGTTGTTTTCAATAGCCACTAGCTGCCGAGACACGTAAATTTCAATTAAACAGACTAATATCACACAAATTATTGTTGTTGTATTGGTTATTTGAAATTGTTATAAATTAGAAGTTAAAACGTTAGCATTTTTTCCAGATTTACATTTCATTCTGTGAGCAATGTGTAATAAGCTGTTATCAACTGTCTATTTATCCTGTCACCAGTGAAATAAATGTGAGCTGTCACCAGTTGAATGAATCGGTAGAATCCGTTGTATATTTATCCTTTGTAATGACTATTTGGTCACCACTGTAATAACCGCTGTGGTCGTTTAGGGTTTACAGCCCTCCGTTACCAGTGTAGGACAACCTTTGAATTCCTATTTCCTTGAGTTTTGCAGTGTGCTGTCACCAGTGCCTTATGACACAATTTAGAGCCAGGAATCCCCCTGTGGGTAACCTCGGTGGAGGTGGTTTCCTGGCACGAGCGGACAAGGGCTCCGTGGGGCCTCTTGGGCTTATACAATGTGCCAAGCCTGAGTTTCAAGGCAGGTCGCGTCAACCCGTTCAATCCTGCTGGATCCGAGGGTAGGGGTTGTTGATAAAGAAAACAGACTGGGTGGATAATATGTATATATTACAAACACAAAATAATTAAGTACAGTAATTCAGCCCTGGTTGGGACAAAATAAAAATTAATCGGGGGAGAAAGTCCCGGTACGATACACTAAAAATTAAGTAGGGAAAAACGTCTTTCATAAATCTGGAAGTAGTTTCTCGTTATTATGACAAAAGTAAAAGATGTCTTGCATATGACTATCCCTGTATAAGGAATGAGAAAAAAAATTAATATGACTCGGGCAAAACGTCTTCCATAATCTGAAAGTAGTCTTTCCTGATTATGACATAAATGAAAGATATCTGAATGAATATCCCTGTATAATATAAGAAAATAACTATCAAAAAAAGTCTTTCGAAATCTGAAGGTAATCTGACCTGGTTATGATATAAATAAGATATTTCTTACATATCAATATCCCTGTATAATATAAGAAAGTAACTATCAAAAATTTTTTTTCGAAATCTGAAGGTAATCTGACCTGGTTATGATATAAATAAGATAATTACTACATATGAATGTCCCTGTATAATCTTTAAGTTCCCTTGACTAAAAATTAGGGTTCCCCTAGATTATTAAATCGATTGCAAATCGTACTATTTCCTAAATATATTAGGTGAGGGGCTCAAATGTCAATAGTGCACTTAATATGACCGTGAAATGTATCTTTGGACACCCAGTCAAATCAAATAAAATGTCAATACGATATTTGTTAAAAAAAATAAATTTAATGACATAGAAAAACTTACATTTTTGAAATATCACAAATCACAACAACACAATATTACTGTTTACGTACGGCCATCGAAGATGGGGGGGAGTGTCAGGCCATACAGTACCTGAGCACTCTATGAGGGTTACTACCTCACTGCCTCTGTTACCAAATTTTCTGCTATTTATTTCAGAAGATTTGGGATATGTTTTTCAATTTCCTTCGTGTTGCCCTTGTCTCATATTTTTTATTTTCGTAATTGAAGGTTAATTTTCAATTAATTTCTTTATACTAAGTTGCAAGGTTTGTCTATATTTTTGATAAACAAACCATCGTGTGTTTTGTCATTGACCTTGTCGGTTGTGTAAATTGTTTGTTTAAATTCTTTTCTGCTGTAGGTCAACTTTTGTTTTTATATTAAATTGAATTCGACTTATTTTATTATCAAGGAAATTATATATCTATATAGGGTGTCCCTAAATTTCCCTTTGCCATATTTCGTGCTTATTACAAGTACCAACGATATCAGACAAATGGCGTCCGTTATTGTTCATACACTGTGTAAATTTTCTTTTAAAATTTTGTTCAACTCATTCCAGTATATCGATGGTTATGTTTACTACACCTGGATGAACTTTGTATTTAATGTGATCCAGGAAAAATGGAGGTGATCCTCATCCATGAAGAAAATAATAACTCCATCAGTCGTTGTAAAAAGCGCTTCACATGATATTTTTGAGCTTCAGAATCTCGTAGGTTAAACTCCAGCTCTACAGCTAATTTGTACTGATACAAGTTCAATTCTGGAGCACTCGCCTCACAGAATGAGCAGAAAAACAAACATCAGCAGTATGTGGTCGTGAAGAGCGCCTAGGGCATCGTAAAATAGACTGCCTTTCCAAATGGATGCGGTACTGTTGTTTACCCATGAAACAAGTGAATGCCGACCTGGAACATAGACACAGGGCGCAATTTTGAAATTATTGTCATGATTATTATTTCTTACTTTTATTAATACACATTTTTTAATTTCAATTAAATATATTTATTCACTTACATTATTTACTAATAATTACCACAGTATAATATCGTGGAAATATGTAATAATAATGAAGAGAAGCGAATCCGATCCTGTCGCCATCCCCTGCACTTCTTTAGAGAGTAACTTCCAGTTACCGTCGTGTGACGTCACGCGTTAGTTCGTTCTTCTGGCACCGACCGACAAGTCAACTCGGTTGAACGTTCGGCGGGCCAGAAATTAATTTTATTTACTAATAGTCAAAAGATGCAATTTTGTGATTGTTAGTTATTCGTATCACAGAGCTGTGTGGCATAATTGTCAACAATACCCAAAAGTGGAAATTTCGTGAACGGCTAAATATAAAATCGATCGAAGTGATGGTTGCAGTTCCGAGACCCCCTTTCATTGTGACCCAAGAAGTGAGATTTTGTATAGATTGTTGAATATAAAGCAGTGGTTATTACACATGAACTTTTAAAACAAATAATTCATATTTTTATTAACTTTCGTATTACGTTTATGTAACGAAATTATTACTTCTTTCTATGTGTTTAATTGATTTACATGAGTAACTGTCAGTTGCATGTGTGTTTCGATGTAGGCGAAAGATCGTTGACCTTCTGCAAGAACCACTTCGCGATATGAGAGTGAATTTTACATTATTTCGGACCACTTTGACATAAAAACTGAAGATAGGTACTAAACGAGCAATAGGCGAGAGAAGGGGGTTGTTAAAACAA
The DNA here is from genome assembly GCA_963921935.1 of Galeruca laticollis. Classification (NCBI taxonomy): domain Eukaryota; kingdom Metazoa; phylum Arthropoda; class Insecta; order Coleoptera; family Chrysomelidae; genus Galeruca; species Galeruca laticollis. Next base: position 175,858,748 of record OY998176.1, read on the forward strand.
CGGCCAGAGCGACACAGTGACATGTAAGTATGACCTTTTTATCAGCTGTTACCTAGTTCTAGTTTATTGAGAAACGTCCGCCAAACTTTGATTTGTATAGAACATTCACCACAGTTTGATCTATTTAGAACATTCGCCAAAATTTCAAATGATACACAAATAAAGCACTATTGAATAATAATTGAAAGTGGACTGAACAGTCATAAATGTACATATATGTACAGTCATCGATGGAATTGTCACGGGAGAAGCATACAAATATTTTAATAAGAAAAAATCTTTAATTTCAAAATTTATAATAAATAGATAATAAACGTGACCTTAAATTTTGCTGTTCCTAAATATCATTTTGTTGAATTTGGAATTAGTATCATTGGGTGTTTTAATGAAGTTTGGATTCATAGATAATCAAAGGTTGTAATTAGGTCTGTGAGAATAACTATGTAAGTGGATTTATTTGTCTTTGCCGTGGAGGCACGACTGAGTGAACAAATATGTTCCTTCCAAATGCAAGTAACATAAGCAACACCTGCAGACCGGTTTCCTAGTTTTGCAGCTTGTCAGTACTTGTCAGTCTGTCATTTGCTACTTATTTGTCCATTTTCCATATCATTTAAAGACAATACTTATCATGTCAGAAAAGTTATTAATGGATGCATATTTTATAAACTCTTAGATTTTCTGGAAGATCCCCCAATATAAACATTTTCTAGACATAAACATACAAAATGGATGTTTATTTTTTTTTGTCCTAATGCTTTCAGTGAAATAAAGTTTAAGCTGTACAAAACTATATCAAATTTATTTAGGTATGAATTGGAAAAAAATACTTTGAATCGTTTCTTATTAATATAGGACCGAATAAAATATAGGTTAGATTGTAGTAAAGTAGTGAAATAACAATATTTTATCTTGTAAGAATTTTGGTCAAGCTGAGGTGCTGTACATACATTGGTCAGACCAACAATATCTGCAAAAAATAATTACAAGCTCACAAATACTCCAAAACAGCACTCTCACATCATTGACAAAAAACAGGGCATGCATTTAACTATGACCAAACTAAAATTCTCATGAAGGAGAAAAACGTTAAGGTGAGAACTGTTTTAGAAATGATCCATATTGAACAAAATTCCATCAGCATTAATTCCAGAAAAGACATAAAAAACATAAGTATTATTTATGACGGCATATTAAAAAAATAATAACACAGATATGTAATTGAGTACCACCTCTGAATCTTTTTGTACCTTACTATTGAATATGTACTAAAAATTGTGAAATTTCACCTATACTCTCAAATAAAAATTCAAAGTGTAGTTGGTATGAGGGAATAAATCAATATTGTATGTTTTGTAAATAGTATTTTAAAACTAATTAAACTGTGATAAGTATTTGACATGGGAGCTCATATTTTTAAATAGCACTTTTCAATTAGATAAGATGTTTTAACCATGTGATGTCCTAACAAACAGGTAATTTATTTCATTGTAAATTAATCAAATTTGAATATTTTATGAGTAAAATTTTTACTGTTTTTACTTTTTAATTGTAGTGATATTTTTTTGATGTTTTTTATGTGATTCGATAATGACATGATTATGTCGCAACGTACGTAATCAATAAAAAATTATTAAAAGAAACCTCCAGAGTTTGTTTAAGGACCTTATTCCAAGAAATTTCCATATGAATATAAACTTTTATTTTAATTTAGTGAGAGCTTTCATAATAGTTTTATTACTTCGTCAGTCACTCTAAAATACAATGTATAACTAAATATGAAAAATCGAAAAATGGGTACTTACATACTTACTTACGAAAAGACCAATAAATATATTAAAAAATGTAATGATACGAAGGAAGTAAATTTGAAAAAGATCAAAGAATTGAAAGAGAATTCTAGGACGAATATAAAAATAAAAGAGATTTGGTTTAAAAATTTAACAAATAATATAATTCCCAATGAAGTTAAAAATATGTTATCATTAGGCTCTAAATTAAGTCTTCAACCTACTATAAAAGACATTTCTATAAACATATTTTGGCAGATTGAATTTTCAATAAATGAACTAATTGATCCTGAAAAAAAGAATATCTACATTTCTAGAATAACCAATGTTATCACCTTTTTTACACAATTTATATTCCCAATACTCCGAATTCAATAAATGGTTTGATGAAACCAAAATTTTCCTAAAAGAACATCTTGAAATTTACATAACAAGATCTGATAAAGGTATCATCACAGTAACTATCTATAGAGATAAATATATTCAATTAGCCGAAAATAGTGTTCATAATGAAATCCATTACAAAATAATTCCCAGAGATTCAACATAAGGCACACGACAAAGAGCTAATGAATTAGTTAGTCAAATGAAAAACGATAAATATATTGGCGAAAATGTTAGTAAAACACTAACAATTTATAACTCTGTGTCCAAAGTTCTATGGTTTACCTAAAATTCATAAACCAATATTATCTCTAAGACCTATTATTGCATCTATTGATGCACCTACTGATAAATTAACATCTTTGCTCACAGATATACTCACCAAAGCATATAACGTGGATAATGAATATTATATTGACGACTCTTTAAAATTTTCAGAAATAATTAATGATTGTCAATTACCACCAAACTACGTTATCTAAGTCTTGATGTCATTTCACTATTCACTAACATCTTTGAGGAATTAGTTATCAATAGTATCAACAATAATTGGAACTTAACGATAATTGTTCTCTGGATAAAAATAATTTCATTAAGATAATAAAAAGATAAGAAAAATTTTATAAACAGATTTTCTGAACTCCCGTGGGATCAAAAATATCGCCTATTATTGTATACCTAAATTACCTTTTGAAATTCCTTTTTTTTAAAAATATGTGGTCGATATTATTTGTGCGATACCCGGAGGTGAAGAAAGTGAGATTCTTAATTCTTTTAACAATTTTAACAGATATATTCAATTTACAATTGAAACGGAAACTGACCGAAGTGTTCCATTTTTAGATACAAAACTCATAAGGAACCAGGAAATAAAATAATATTAGACTGGTATATTAAACCTACAAGTTCTGGGTGATATATGAACTATTTCTCCTATCATCCGGAAAAACCCAAAATTAATTTACTACTTGGAATTAAAAATAGAATAGACAAAATATGTCATGCAACTTCAAAAATGGTAAATTTCAAGATATTATTTAATTTACTAATTGAAAATTCCTATCCAAAACGACTACTCCATAAATTAATATTTTCAACAAATGATATTATAAATAATAATGAAAACCCTCAACAAAATATCCTTAAAACATTCCGATCATTCCCATACATAAAAGAACTCATTCCCAAAATTAACAATGTATTAAAAGAAGAAAAAACATCGTTCTTGCTAATAAACCTATTAAAACGGTTAATACATTAACTGTCTCGACCCTTACTTCGTGGAATCTGCTCATATTAATGTTTTAAATGAAACTCACGGTTTCTAGTTAGTTCCACCATATAATAATAATTATTGAAAATTCTAAAAAATTGACAATTGTTTCGATAAATCAATATCATCGTCAGAATGACAGAAGTTACATTTCATGTGATGCCTACCTGATGTTTAGTAGTTATTTTTGGCTAGACCAAGAAGTGACCTAACTTGTGATTGACTTAATATATGTTAATAAAAAAAAAGAAGAAGATATTGTGGGTTTCTTAAATGTTTTCTAATTTCCAATTCTTCAAGGAAATCTAGTTCTTGTTTCTTTTCACAAATATGAAGCACTTCTAGTTTTGTGTTAGGTGTCAATGAATGACTGGTGTCAAGTAGATGTTTTGCGTAGTGGGATTTATCTGGTTGTTTCAATCTGTACGCTCGTAAGTGTTCACTGTATCGGATTTCAAAATTTCCCAAGGGTCCGACCCATTACATTCTGGACATTTGAGTTTATATTTACCTGACTTCTTTAATGGTGGTATTTTTGTTTTTACATTTAACAATTTTGTACTAACGTTACTTTCTGTTTTAGAAGAAACTGTTGTAATCGTTGCTGAAGATATCATCTTTGAAATATTATTAGAAATATTTCCTGCATATGTGATTGTTTTATAAGTTTTTGTTTCATCAGTTTGTTTAGGAAATATTAGTTGTAATGCCACTTTTTCCTCTTTTTCATTAATTAGCTTATTTATCATATCTAATGGATAACCGTTGGATGTTGCTATTTATCTTATTGTATTAATCTCTCTATCAAAATTACATTTGTTCATAGGAACTGAAAAAGCTCTATGTATCATTGAATTATATGCCGCTAGTTTATGGGACATGGGGTGATCGGAATTAAATGGAATTGTCACCTCAGTCTGTGTTGGTTTTCGGTAAATTGAATAATCAAGTACATTATCAACTCTTTGAATTTTTAAATCAAGAAAATTGATTAAGCTATTTTGTTCAATTTCAAATGTAAATTTAATTTTTGGGTGTAAATTATTGATGTGTTTGAAAAATACATCTAATTGTCGTTCACTACCCATGAAACAAGCTAATATGTCATCTACATATATATATATATATATATATATCAAAATAAAACATTTCTCGAAATATTACTTTCAAAGATCTTTCTTTCTAAATTGTCCATAAAAATGTTTGCCAAAATAGGTGATATAGGGCTTCCCATTGGTAAACCTTCATTTTGAATATATATCTTATTGTCAAAAGTGAAATAATTTTGATTAATGCATACATCAAATAAGTTAAGTATATCTGATATTATTCCTGGATTAATATTTTTATCTTCTAGTAATTTTCTTACAAGTATTAGACATTCTTTAGGAGGAATTTTAGTGAACATATTAGTCACATCGAACGAAATAAGTTTATAGTTATCTTGCAAGTTGATTGCTTTCAACTTTTTGATTAGTTCTATTGAATTTCTAATTGAGTACTGAGATTCATATCCGTAACTATTAAGTATATTGTTGAGCCTCTTTGCCAATATATTATGAGGAGCATTAACATAAGAAACTACAGGTCTAATTGGTTTCGTTATTTTATGTAATTTAACGGTTCCATATAATTGTGGATTGTGACAATGAGGATTCTTATGTATGATAGACCTTTTTAGTTTCGTAATCACTTAAAAGATAATTTGAATTATTAACAATATCCCTTACATTATTAGAAAACTTTTTTGTTGGGTCTGCTTTAAGAGGTTTTACATCGGTAGATTCAATAAAGTTATATATTTTGGAATTGTCATTTTCAGTTGTCAAAATGACAGTTGTGTTCCCCTTATCAGATTTTGTAACTGTTAGGTTATTATATTCTACTTTCTTCTTGATTGCATTTAAAACTGTAATGTAATTTTTAGTTTGACGTTTAACTTTTGAAGGTTCAATATTTTTGATTAAATTGGCAATTTTTAATTTCTCATAAATAAAATTATTTGAATTAGATTTTAAAGCTATTTCTGACTCTGTAACTATAATGTGTTTAATATTATTCGTAAATTTTGGTGGTATGCTGTACTTTAAGCCTTTATTTAAAAATTCTATTTCACTATCTTTAAAATTAGTGTCTGAAAGGTTTTCAAATCGTGGTGCAAAGTGTGTTGGCATGTAGGTACTTACAGTTTCATGATGTTTTGAGTATTGAATTTTATGTTGTGCGTGTTCAAGATTCTGTAGCTTTTTTTCTTGTTTCTTAAATTTCTTATGCTTCATCGTGCTGACACTTTCTCTAATTTTGTCATCCAAACAGTCAAATTCTACTGGATGTAATTGGAATGTGAGTTCTGAATGTACAACTTTTATGTAGTTGTGTAAGGAGTCTCTTACTTTGAACCATTTCTTACATTCTCCTTTTATCCAAACTCGTTGAGCACATTTTATAGCTTTTTGTGCTTGTGGTGTTTAAGTGTGACATTTTATATTCACATAATTTGGTATTACCTTTTTCCTAAGGCATTCTTGGTTAAACCAAATGTTTTGTGATGTTTTGTAACGTTTTTGTAGTAACTTCTGGTACAGTCGGGTCAAATCTTCTCTCGAAGATTTTTTAATGAAATTACCTGTCTTGACCCTTACTTCGTGGAATCTACTCATATTAGTGTTTTAAATGAAACTCACGGTTTCTACTTAATACCACAATATAATAAAAATTGTTGAAAATTCTAAAAAATTAACAATTTTCTTGATTTAAAAATTCAAAGAGTTAATAATGTACTTGATTATTAATTTACCGAAAACCAACACAGACTGATGTGACAATTCCATTTAATTCCAATCACACTATGTCCCATAAACTAGCGGCATATAATTCAATGATACATAGAGCTTTTTCAGTTCCTATGGACAAATGTAATTTTGATAGAGAGATTAATACAATTAGACAAATAGCAACATCCAACGGTTATCCATTAGATATGATAAATAAGCTAATTAATAAAAAAGAGGAAAAAGTGGCATTACAACTAATATTTCCTAAACAAACTGATGAAAAAAACTTATAAAACCATCACAACTGCAGAAAATATTTCTAATAATATTTCAAAGATAATATCTTCAGCAACGAATACAACAATTTCTTTTAAAATAGAAAGTAACGTTAGTACAAAATTGTTAAATGTAAATACAAAAATACCACCATCAAAGAAGTCAGGTATATATAAACTCAAATGTCCAGAATATAATGCTGTCTATTTGAGTCAGACCCTTAGGAATTTTGAAATCCGACACAGTGAACACTTACGGCATACAGATTGAAACAACCAGATAAATCCCACTACGCAAAACATCTACTTGACACCAATCATTCATTGACACCTAACACAAAACTAGAAGTGCTGCATACTTGTGAAAAGAAACAAGAACTGGATTTCCTTGAAGAATTGGTAACCAGAAGACATTTAAGAAACCCACAATATGAAGTTGTCAATGAACAGTTAAATCTAGGAAGTTCTCCACTAATAAACTGTCTTCTTAAGTGATAATTATAAAGATCAACAGATATAGTTTTCCTGGTTTTCTATATCATTGCACAGTTATACTGATCTTAATTGGAAAAATAATATCCAGGATATCACCATAGGGTTAATAATATCTAAGCTTCAATATTTGTAATATCACATCTTCTTCTTTTTTCTATTAACATATATTAAGTCAATCACCAGTTAGGTCACTTCTTGGTCTAGCCAAAAATAACAAACATCAGGTAGGCATCAAATGAAATGAAATTTCTGTCATTCTGTCGATGATATTGATTTATCAAAACAATTGTCAATTTTCAACAATTTTTATTATATTGTGGTATTAACTAGAAACCGTCAGTTTCATTTAAAACACTAATATGAGTAGATTCCACGAAGTAAGGGTCGAGACAGTTAATTTCAGTAAGTACCCATTGCATAAAGTCGGTGTATGATTGCAAAGAAAGTAAATGGGAACATATTTCTGCTATTATAAGATAAAGAATGATAGTTTGAAACAATGGAATTGTCATTGGTTATTAGAAAGTGAATATTCATTATTTGGTAAAAATTATAGAACGAATATAAGCAACAACGTGAAGAATATGACCTAACAATGAACCTAATGAAGACACTGAATATTTTAGAAAATGGTTAGGAAACTATTGCCGAGTGAAAAATGGTGGTAGACGAGTTGTGTTACATTTAAATAAGGAGACAGTTGCTATAAAAGTTTCTATTTTTATAACATACATATTACTTGTCCGCCCAACCTATCTAATATGCGAGAAAAGTATTGGTTTACCCCACAAAAAGTTGGAATTTAAAATTTTTTTTTGAGTTATTTTTACGTTTTCCGTAACAACAACACGTAAAAACGGTTTTTAGAAAAAAAATCCTGTGTGTATGTCGTCGTCGTCGTTGTCGTCGGCCACTTTTCCTTACATGTCTTGTTAGCACGATACAGCCTCCGGAATGCAATAAGTCACCAATTTTATAATGGAATATTGCTAAGAACATGTCACAGATGAACCCTATTGATTTTCAGCTCAGTAGCGCCAGTACAACGGGTGCTATGGTACTTGAAGTACGACATTTTGTAATTTTTTGAGAAATTTCAGTTTGTTAGCACGATACAGCCTCCGGAGTTCAACAAGTCACCAATTTTATGATTGAATGTTATTCCGGACATCTCACTGATAAACCCTATTTTCAGCTCACCAGAGCCAATACAACAGGTACTACAGTACTTTAAGTACAATATTTTTGTCATTTTTGGAGAAGATTCAGTTTGTTAGCACGATACAGCCTCCGGAGTATATACAAGTGACCAATTTTATGATTGGATATTGTTCAGAGCGTCTCAAAGATGAACTCTATAGATATTCAGCTCACTAAAGCGAGTACAACGGGTGCTATGGTACTTAAAGTACAAAATTTTTGTCATTTTTGGAGAATTTTCAGTATGTTAGCACGATACAGCCTCCCTAGAGTATACGATTTATCAATTTTCTGATTGATCTGATTGAATGTTGTTCAAGGTGTCTCACAGATGTACCCTATTGATTTTCAGTTGATTAGAGCGAGTACAGCGGGTCCTATAAATCCAGATATACTATATTTTTGGAGAAATTTCGGTTTGTTAGCGCGATACATACGCCGAAGTGTATACAAGTAACAATTTTGTAATAGAATATTGTTCAGGGCCACAGATGCGGAAAAGTTAGTTTTAATCTTTAAAACCGTTTATTTTTTTATTCAATACCACTTTCAATATACATCCCTCCATCCGTGTGAAGTTATCCACGGATTTTTTTAACCATCCACGAATATTTTTTTACAAAATAAACTGAAATTTTGCAAAAAAATGTTAATATAGGAGACATATAATGACATCTCAATAATAATTTTACTACCAAAAATTAAAGATGAAGTGAATAAAAAGTTTTCAAATACATGTTTCTGTACTTATTTCACGATTCTGAACCGGAAACCCAAAAATAAAAAAAAATATTTAACTATTAGATAGTACACCTAATTAGAAACCGATTAACGATTAACCATAGAAAATATGGTATCGCCTATATGTGAAAACGGCCGATTTAAATGCACTTAGATTTATTGTACGCAATATTGCGATCGTTCATCCCCCGCTGAAAATGGTATGGTAATGGTATCGTCTGAAAATGCTCTTAGTTTCTTAATACTAAAATACTTTTGTATTAGTATAGTTATGTTGCAGTTCACGTATTTGAACCAAAGCTCACGCAGATTTTACTCGGTTATTTTTGAATAGAACACCCTGTATTTTATTTCATATGCAAAAAGCATCCACAAATTACATTAACTTTTGTTCATTCCTATACCTAATTGTTACGATTCTGGAGTTATTTCGATTTTTAAAAATAAATCGATATTATTGGCAAATACTGCAACCTTGTTAGAGTTCGCCATGCATGTTGGATATTAATTGACAGCTTAAGAATATTATTGGAGTTCGCCATGGCTGAAGTGTTCGACAGGATTAGTTTCGCTATATTTGTCATCCAATCTTATATATTAAAAAAAATTATGAAAACTGAAGTCAGTGTGGCCGTTCTATCCGGCCGATTTCCTCAATTATTTTTAAATTAAAGGTATTTAGACACATATATGTCATCAATCATTGAAATTTACTCAACTCCCACCTTACTCAAGTTATACTCAATAACGATTCTTCCCTGTACATTTCTTATGGGACACATTCACTCAAGCAATTCGAATTCTAATAGCTCCTCTTCTAATGAATGGATCTTGACCCTTTTACTCTCAGAACACTCAATGGATCAAGCTCTTCCTTTTTAGCTATTAACTGCTTAAATTCGTTGAGTTTGAGGAAAGTTATGCGTGCACAATCCACTTTACATTCAATTTTTTCCAGATTTTCCCTCACTCAAACCTCTATAACTAGAGTTCTAATTAACGTAGGCTGTTGACACAAGTCTAAGTAGAGATGCATCAAGTCAAACTAGTTTGATTTTACTCAACAAACTTGACTTGACTTGAAAATCTATTAATGTGAAAAAGTTTGACTTGAATTGATTTCTGCATCTTTAGGTTTGACTTGAAATCAAACTTCTTCAGACAGTTTGAATATTATATTGCGCAACGTGTTGACTTCCAGTTCTAATAACTGAGAGCGTACCGCCTACCTCCTACCCCTACCGCCATTTGTTTTCATGTCTGAACCTGTACTCTGCTACTCCGTAAATCAGTTATAGTATAGTTCATATTTAGAAGGATAGATACGCTTGGCTTGTTACGTTTGTTTTGAACTGCCTGCATTGTGCGATAATGTCGGAAGTCGAAATGTCTGAACTTGAACCTTTTTCATGTAGCGGCTCGGAATACGTACCAGAACAAAGTGAATCTGATTTAGAAGATTTCCCCCCTGCAAAAACTACGAGAAAGAAATCTGTAGACGAGGCAAAATTAATCAACAAGAAAAAGAAATATACAGATTTTTTTTGATGTTGCGGCAGGCGATTCCAAAACAATGAAAATTGCAAAGTGCAAATTATGTAAAAATAAAGAACAACGGTATAAAATGCCAAATAGTGGAACTAGTTCTTTAAAACGGCATTTGATGAAGAGCCAAAAAAAATTGTATGATGAAGAATTTCTGCAGGAAGCAACAACTTCTGGAACAAGTAGTATTTGTGGTAATAACAACATAGAACGTTGGATCCAAAATTGTAAAAATGACCTGGTAAGTTTTTATACAATTAACCCTAGAACCACAACTGTGTTACCCCACATTTTTATGACTGCGCCCGTGATTTTTGGCCTTATAGAGGTCAGCAACCATCTACCTTCATATTACATTTACTTAAGAGGCCTCGATATCACGTGTTCAATTCGAACGCCGCAGTCGCTATAGTCGCCTCTATTGTATAGTAATTCACCACGTTTTCGGGTCAAAATCGAGTCAAAATAGTTTTTGGACGGCATCTCCTTTATTCTTAAAGTTAAAAATATGCGGTTTGTTTTATTGTACTTGTAATTTTTATTAGCAGGGGGCTCTGTGCCAGATTTTTTGATTTTTGATTTGTTTCGCTAAAATGGTGTCAAACTTTTTACCAAAGACGAATTTAATAAATGTAGCACTAGAGCCCCCTGCTAATAAAAATTTAAAGTACAATAAAACAAACCGCATATTTTTTAACTTTAAGAATGCCGTCTAAAAACTATTTTGACTTGATTTTGACCCGAAAACGTGGTGAATTACTATACAATAGATGCGACTACAGCGGCTGTTGCGCGGCGCGGCGTTCGAGTGATGTCGGGGCCCCTTAAAGTCTCTATTTATATATTTATATAAAAACAAAAAAAAAATGTTTGTTTTAGAATTCTACTGGGCAAACTTTGGATTCGGAGACAGGGAAAATTAAATTTATGGATCTATTAGTGGAGTACACTGTAAAAAAATATTTGCCATTTAACTTCTTTGAAGATGATATAACCCACCAATTATACAACTACATTAATCCAAACTTAGTTGTTTCTTCAAGAAACCAGTTGAAGTCACGAATATTTTCCAAATTTGATGTTTTGAAAAATTCAGTAAATATACTTTTAAATGACTCAAAAATTTCGTTTACGATGGATGGATGGTCTTCTCATTCGATGAAGGGCTACTATGGAGTAGCCGTTCATTTTATTGCTAGTAACTGGACATTACAATCTTTTTTATTAGATTTTGTACCCGCAAAAGCACAACATACTGGCCTTTCAATGGCAACTTTGTTTTTTAAAATAGCGGCTGAATTCAATATTACACACTCTATTCAAGGTATTGCTACTGACAACATTAATAGTAATTTCACTTTTTTAAAAGAATTGGGAAACATAATAGAAAATTTTGATGGTGCGAATAAGCATTATGTGTTTTTTGCACATATTCTAGACTTAGCTGCCCGAGATTTAATGCAAGTGTTTGAGTTAACGTCTGAAGAAAACGAAGACGAAGACTCTGATACTAGTGATAATGAAAATACAATATCTGAAAATACTGTAGCAATTGCAAAGGTAAAGGTAATTTTTAAAATAATTAAAAACTCCGAAATGTTAAGATTAAACTTCTCAAAATTTTGCAACTCATTAAATTTACACATGACCATTCCAAAACTGGAGGTAAAAACCAGATGGAACTCTACATTGGAAATGCTGTCCTGGGCGTTACAATTCAAACGTTCGATTAATATTCTTTATGACAATACCGATACTCTTTTACATTTTCGAATACACGATACAGAATGGAATGTTATTGAAAGAACATGTAAGTATTTACAAAGTTTCAAAACACTAACTAAAATTTTAGAAGGAGAGAAATATTCTACCCTTCCTATGGTGGTCATTGGGATCAATATGCTACTCGACAAACTAGAAAGATGGGCGCATGAACTAGATAATAAAGAAAATAGAGACAATCTTGATGCAAAAATAATTATTTCCCTTCAAGCAGCTCGCGATAAAATTGTTAAGCATTACAGTAGGACTAACTGGATATATTGTATCGTTTTGATTTTGGATCCTCATCATAAAATTGAAACATTTTCTTTACCGACATGGGAACAATTCTTAAAAGATGGAGCCATCAAGAAATTTGAAGAAATTCATAAAGAAAATTATTATTCACCTCACAGTGACAAAGAGTCATCCCAAACCCAAATTGAATGTACAGTCAGTGTGTTCGAATAAAAGTCTGATGAAGTTACTGATTTTGATATAGACTTGCTTGGACTTTTCCAATCATCTCCAGAAATAAATAGAAACGAAAATTAATGCAGATACGAAATCGACAAATACGCAACTGAATCACGAGCAGACAGTACCGAGGACATATTAAAGTGATGGAAACGGCACGAAACTGCATTTCCCACTTTACCAAAAATGGCGAGAGACTTTCTAGCCACCTCAGCAACATCAGCCTGCATAGAACACTATTTTTCGAGAGCTTCTTCGACAGTCACAAAAAAACGAAACCGATCAAATGACCAGTCTATTAGAACATTAATGTGTTTAAATTCGTGGCTTCAACAAGAATCCTTAACAAATATCACACAAGGATCGCAGGAAGAGGTTACTATGTAATATATTGTGGCTTTCACTTAATTTTTAAGAACTTTACTTTTCACAAAGAATTTTGAGGTGACAAATTCGAGTTGATAAAAATTTTTTTTTAAAATAATGTATTTTCTTTTTGTTTGAAATAATGTATTTTCATTTTGTGTAAAATAAATGTATTGGTTGTACCTACTTACTATATTTAACATATATATTTTACCCATTCAAGATATATCTACTAAATAAATTATTTTTCAAACTCTCTCAAACTAGTTTGACAAACAGTTTGAATTTTCAAACCTGTAACCATTGTCCAGCTTGATTTGACTTGAATATTTTTTCTGAAAGATTGACTTGAGTTTGACTTAATTTCAAGTCAAACTCAAGTCAATCTCAAACATTCAAGTCAAACTTGTGTAACTCTGAGTCTAAGAGCACTCATTGGATCAATTCTTTTCTTTTGAGTTATGAACTGCTTAAATTCATTGAGTTTGAGGAAAGTTATGTGTGCACAATCAACATTACTTTCAATTTTTTCCAAATACTGCGACCGACGCACAGCTAATATTGTCTGGAAGGTAGAACTGTAAAATGATTTTATGTAATAATTACACCCTCTCATACATAGTCTATCCTAAAGCTGCGGAGCAGCACGGGTCCTCTAGATTATTGGAAATATTTGGTATATTTGAATACTTGTTATCTTAGCATGAAGGTGAAGTATCTGAATTTTGACGCTATAGTAATTCTTCTAATACCTACCTAAATTTCCATAATTAAACTTGGTTACTAGGTACATACAATGACAACAACGTATTTCACTTTCCGGCCTAGCCCGGAAAGTGTGACTAGGTCGAAAAAGCTATACTTTCTTAAAGAAAAAGTGTCCGGAAAATAGGTACTTTCCGGACGGTTGCTAAAAAAAAATATTTTTGATCTATGTTCTTAGTTTTTTTCGATAAATAATTTTAGAAAAAGATTATAAAAATATTTATAGGTATAAAAATATTTTCAGGTATGGAAATATTGATTTAAGCAATTGACAAACATAAATAATTATTGAAATAACAAGTCACGCTAAATCTTCGTCAGAATCCTTACTATTGCTGGTCATTTCCTCGTCATCATCTACTTCTTCTGCATCATCATTTTGGAAATTAGAGTCTGTAAAAAATATAAAATGATGTAGTGTAAAGTGAGGTAAAAGGGATATTATTTCATTACCTGGAGTATTGATTCGAGTAGGATCCGCGATTACGACTAATTGGTCGCCTTGAAACTATCGAAATTTCAACTTCTATTCTATTTCTTGCCAACTACAACCACCTGGAGACAGCGAGGTAGGACGTTCAGAATATGTGTTGAACCATATAGTGGAGATAATAAGCGGATCCGAAAATTTGTTGTCGCAGCTCCCATTTGCACGGTGGCAAAATAGATCCGTCCAAATTATTAGCTTCACTGGTAGATAAAAAATATGTTTGATGTAACGTAAAGCAGAATAGAATACTACAGTAGAATGAGCCTATCTAAATACGAAAATGGTCAGGAAAAAGCTGTAACACGTAAGGTTTTCTTGTTACAATAAAAAAACCACACACCGAACAGTTACGTTTATTATTTATTTAAAAATCAACTTCACTGGTTTTTTAACGATGTGTATCGGCTATATTTCTATAATTGATATGAAACTAACATATAACAAATCAAACACATTTATTTGTAACACATTTTCCCTCTTCAAAAACCAGCAGTAATCACCCATCATGGCTAGATCACATCGCCCTTGGTAGCGAATTTTCATTGTTCTGATATCTTGATGGAACCTTTCGCCCTGCTCGCCACTGACAGCTCCCAAATCCTCAGAAAAAAATGATAAATGGGAATAAAGAAAATGAATTTTTAATGACATTCCGCAGCCAAGCGATTTATAGGAATCTAAAACTGCATTAACTAGCTGTTCGTAGTTTGTATCCATATTGTTGCTCAATATTCCCTGACGACACGACAATTTACTACAGATCTAATGCAATAATATTACAAGAAGAATACTTCGGTTTAATATTAGTACCTGAAATGTTTATTTCATTCAAATCAGAATTTAACATTTGACAACAGCGCAAAGCTAACTAAACCTTTAAATGTGTGATTAGTTCATTCATCATTCTTTGAGTTGTTTCGTTTACGTGGATATTTTTTTAGGCTAAGAGTGCTTTTTTTGTTTAAATATAAACTTATTGTTAAATAATATTTTATTAAAATAATCATTATGGTTTAGCAGTGCATTGTGTAAAAACACCCCGAACTTACAATTCCCAAAATAAAAGTCACACATCAGCTAACAAATCGGCCATGTTATGCCAACATCCTATTTCCGTCTCCCTCTTGTTGGGGATGTGCATATGCTTCCCAGTGCTATTATCAAAATGCTCCTGTCGAGGCCAGGTTCCGACAAATAGCTGGCAGCATAAGTTTTTCTACCTTCTAAATCAATAATCTACCTCTAAAAAAAATCAGCTTTTATCATTTAACCATTAGTATGTCTCCGACAGACACATACTGTTGTCATATTTGCAATAATTGTGAACGTACCCAGCCGTTTGTATACCCCACCCTCAAGGTATCCTCCTTACGTGACCTTAGACAATAGATAACACCAAATAGTAACAGTTGTGGTGTATCCTTTGTTTAGCAGATGATTATTAAACCATGTACATCATGAATAATAAATTTTGGTGGAGTTACAATTTTCTGAGTTTTTCATTAATAGTCAAAGTACAGTGTTTTATTTTTTTGGGAAAATTATATTTGAAGATTATGGAAAAAATCATGTGTCACACGTGTCTTTTTCTCATTTGTCCAGTTGTTCAATTTCTGAACGCGTGAGAAAAAGACATGCTTTGCTCACTTGTACTAAAAATGCGTATTTTATACAATCGTGAGCAAAATTCATTATTATTCAACTGAGCAAAGTAGTATATTGAATGCAAAGTAAATAACTTTCTTTACATGTGAGCAAAATACATAAGCGTATAATTGGTTGCATACTCTGAGCACAATATTGATATGATCTTTCCAACAAAGTACAGGTTGGTAAAAAAAATAGAAGCCGCTCATATAATACCACCAAGACTTACGCTTCAAGAAACAAATGAAAATATGATTATTGATCCATGTAGGTACGTCAGGAGTCATGAATTTTGGTGGAATTTTAAATTGTACCATAAATAACTACCATTCTACATGATGGAATAATTTTTATGTATATATTTTTAGTTAATTAAATACAATTGTAAACATAATGTTCTTCTTAGTTTTTCATTAATAAACAAATTACATTGTTTTATTTTCTTGGGAAAATTGTATTTCAAGATTGTGGATAAAATCATGTTTAGCAGACGTGAGCATGTCTTTTTCTCACTTGTCCAGTTGGCCAATTTTTGAAAGCGTGAGAAAAAGACATACTTTTCTCACTTGTACTAAAAATAGCTATTATTGTCCTCTTTTTATGCTATACCGTATACCCACATTACTATAGAACACAGTTTTTCGGCAAAATGGCAATTAGACCTCTAAGTAGTATTAGCCCAGGGCCCCACAAATTCACGATCCGCCCCTGACTGTACTTACCAAAAATGTTCAATTACTTCGATGCACCTATCCGCATGACTCATCAAGAAATGTGAAGGTCATTCCGAGAAGGCACTCGCATTGTTTGCACCATTCGTATATAGTCTGGGTTGGCTTTACTGTATATCGAGGAGGTCAGAATATATAAAGCGAATTTTTTGGTTCTAAATTTCGAATCTAAAAAATATGTATTTGGTTTACATAATCAATTTACGCTTATTAAATTTATATCATTGTTTTTTTGTATACTACACCTGAACAATGCATATTTAAAAATAATAGGACTGTAGAGATGGTCTTGATACATTTTTGAAACTGAATATTGATCGTTTTTCAAAGAAAATCGAAAATAAAGTTGACCAATGCCACTTTTAGGCATTTTGAAGGCAATTCAATATTTGTTGCAGCAGACAAGCAGATATTGTGAGTAGCACTCACCCATTAACAATATATATCATCTATTGCCGCTTTGACTCTATCTGTATTATTAGACTTAAAAATTGAAATATGTCTTGTCATGCCCAGCTTTTTTATTGTCAGAACGACGTAACGAAAGAAGTTTGAATATTTGTTATATGATTAAAAACAAAAAAGTATGTTTCGTAAAATGAACTGAATTTATCTATTCAGCCACATTGTAAACGAGCGAAATGTTCTTTATAGCGAGTTTGCACATATATCTCAGTTTGCCCAACATACGTCTTATCAGAATCATCACACTTAATTTCTTGAGTACCTTATTGGGCAACTTAAGACATTGAATAATATATTTGAAAAATAGATGTATTTAAGGAATAGAGTGATAAGAAAATGTTAGGCAAATTAAGTGGTCTGTGAAAACTTGTTTCAAGGAGCATTAAAAAATAAAGAAATAAGTACGGACATAATTTTGAACATGAATATTAGTTTCTTTTCTCTTTCTACATCCAATTTGCTGATAGGAATCGAATAATAAAATATTATATTCTTTTATTAACCTATTTGTTTGGTGTTTTTTCTGAATTATCGGTAATATCATTTTCCGAAAAAATCAATGAATATGGATTATAAATTATATCTATATTGAATATGTTTCTCTGATATTAGAACTATTTCATTGAAGAGACTTGGTTGCAGGTGTGAAGTTTTGTCATTTGAATAACTGGACTCTTGAAAAATTTTTGAATTTGTCTAAAGCTTTCTAAAATGAGTGGCTATATTGATGGATTTTTATTTGTATTTCTATTCATTGTGCCACATAGTCTTATGAAAAATGTATAAAACAGATTTAAGTGCTGTTTTACTTAGGTATTACATGCAAAATGAGAATATTTATTCTTTAGTTTCTAATTAGATTTCATATTACAAATTATTTCAAGAAATCCGGTCCTGAAATATTACAACGAACAGCTACAACTGATTCATGGTTATGCATAAAATTTAATAATCTGAATCATGTGATAAAATAGATACTTGCATCGAATCATATTACACATAATTTAAGAACCTGCGAGGTAAAAAATTTTTTGAACTTAATATTTTCTGTTCGATTTTAACGTATTGAAATTATCATTTCATTGTTTCCGTACACAAACCTTTCCTACTAGAAAATCACATGTTCATAGAGTACCAAAATTGTGTTTTGATCTAGAAAGGTCATATATTATATTTGTCACCATAAATTATCTTTATTGTGTCCTCTGTCTTGCTCTATATGCCCCGTGTTGAAAGGACAAAGAAGAATTAGATGATTAAATTGTGCTTTGGCAATTTGAAACCGTTTGCTCTTAAGAACCCCTTGATAATATTGATACTAAATAGTTCTAAAAATGTTGATTGATAGTATCTCTCTTTTATCTTTCTTGTTAATATTAATCTATTAGTTGATGGAAAAGTGCTTGGTGATTGCAAAATTTCTTCCTAAGACCAGTTCTAGAACTGTATAACTAATGGAATGAATGCTGATGGATCAATAAAAACTGTTTTCTTGCAAAAATTAATTGATATTTGTATATACCTATATATGCCTACAGATGCCTAACTAACAATATATTATGCAAATAGTTTGTGATGGCTATTATTCATGAAGGTGTGTCATTGAGGAAGGAGATTCAAACAAACATTTGAGTGACCAATAAAATCAAAACTAAATAGAATACGTAGTATACTCATTTCACTTTATATTTAGTTATTTATTTTGTTGAGTGAATTAGGTACCATATAATATTTCGAAATTAATTTATGCATTATAGCTTATTTATCTTAATGTCCATTGAACAATTGATAGAATTGATGATGATTATTAACGGGGTTACAATGCATTGCAACTTTAAGGTGTATTGTGACCCCGTTATCAAAGCTGTTCTTGCTACTATCTGCACCTATAGCTCGCCTTCAATCTCCAGAGCTCTAATGAACTCCAGTATTTGGGATGACTTCGAGGAGGTTGGATCCTTGCTCCTACAAGTTTCTTGTCAGAAGCATTTTTTGACATCGCTTTCAATGGCTAGGCATTCTAGAACTAGGTGATCCGGAGTGTCTTCCTCCTCCCTGCAGAATCTGCACTTGCCAGTTCCTGCTAGAACTATTCTCATTATGTGCTTCCTGAAGCGGCTGTGCCCTGTAAGGAAGCTCGTGAGGAGATGGGGCTTAATTTTGTTGATATTCAAATAATTATTGCATCTAGCGATGTTAAAGATCCACAGGAAGTTTTCAGTGATTCAGCGTATAAAGGCGTCGCCAGAGTGCTTCTCTTTCGGTTTTCCGAAACCACAGAAAGGCTCCGGGCCAATAAATCGCATTTCTGCTCCTTTCCTGGCAAGCCAGGAACCCAGACTAAATATGCCCTGTTATTCTTATCTAGTTCATCAAATTTTCTTCGGCACTCCCATACCAGCTTTGAGTTAATGACACGGGAGCTTAATGCTTTCATCGCTGCTTGACTATCAGAATGAATCGTTATGACACAATTCTGATAGTTTTTTTGTAGGTTCATTTCCACTGATCTTTCGATCGCAAGTATTTATGCCTGAAAGACGCTCGGACAGGTGCCTAACGATAATGAGTATCTGGTGCCAGGCTCAAGTTCTCCAGCGCCAGCTCCTGCAGTGGTTTTTGAACCATCTGTGTACCATCTAATGGTGTTTTTTGTTGAGAGTTTGGGTGGTGTATTCCCTTTCCCAGTCTCTCCTCTTAACATCGTAGTGAAATTCGTTTTGATACATACTTTCTTGATCATTTTGTCATTGGGAAGATTCGCTGATGAGATGTATTTTGTTAGAGAGGACCAGGCTACCTGATTTTTAATACTCTTATTGCCTGAACCTTTTCTAGATATTCCAAAAATTGCCTAATGGGCTGATCTTTCTATCACCAGATGTAGAGGCGTGAGATCTGTAATGATCTCAAGTGCCCTAGTTGGACACGTTCTCATATCTTTCTCATAGCTCCTGTGATGCACACACAGGCAAGCCTTTGAAGTTGGTCGAGGGTCTTCCTCGTGCTTTATTGACTTGCTTTAGTATGCCAAACTATTGCCCCATACGTAATTACTGGTCTCACAATCATGACGTACATCCATCGCATTGCTTTTGTGTTACAGTCCCAAGTTTCAGCTGGACTTCTGCAGTTGTAGTTTTGCGAACAACCTTGCTATCACAGCTGAAGCTCCTTTCACGTGAATGTAAATTGTTATGCTTGAGTGAAGCCGAGTTATTCAGCCTCTATTTATCCCACTCTTTCATATCTCTCTATGCATCCTAGACCACCATGGCAATATCTTCACCGGAGTTCGAGCAGGTTTCTTGACCTCTGCATTCCCAGGTGCTCCAGCAGAGCCGGAGGAGATCTCAGGCTGACCCAAGGTCAAGATTTCGCCTTTTCCCGTTTTTTCGGAGTTTCCGGATGTGGAGGGTATCTCCATGTCCCTTGGATCCTCCACGGGGTTCTCTTTTTTCCCTGTCCCGAGACAGGGATAGGCCCAAAACAGATGTTTGGCGCGTAACCTCCTGCCTTCAGAGCCCCCCAGAGTGGTGATCGATCCCAATCGTGAGGATAGTTCCTTTTCTCTCTTTTTGGATCTTCCAAGCCCCAGTAGTAAGACTCGATTTGTGAAGTTGAAGAATCTTCTCCAATATCATGCCATGACTCCTTGGGAAGAACACCGTTATGGTCACCGGCTTTGAGATGTCGTCTCCACTTCGAAGCACCAATTTGGGTCTTTCCCAAGAGTTTAAATATGGTGCTGACCACATGACCCAGTCTGCCGATACTTAAGACCCACAGCTCACCAGGATCATTCCATAGCGAAATTGAATTTCTGAGAAGTAGATCTCCTTCTCCTTATTCTGGCACAACTCTTCCACCAGAGTGTCTTCCAGGGTA
Source organism: Galeruca laticollis (assembly GCA_963921935.1). NCBI lineage: Eukaryota > Metazoa > Arthropoda > Insecta > Coleoptera > Chrysomelidae > Galeruca > Galeruca laticollis. The sequence goes on from OY998176.1 coordinate 175,879,815, forward strand.
GAGACCTGCTCTGCTTTTAGGATGAGCCTAGGGTAATCCTTGGGCATAATTCCCATTCTGAATGCCCTCTCTCTTTTAACAGCTGCTGCGTAAACAGTGGCTTGCCCAGTTACTGTTGCAGCTATTTTTGGTTTTTTACTAAGAGGACACTGCGGAGGAGTGATGTGCTCCGGGTCTCTTTTCTGCCTTGCCTTCTCCTTTGGAACCTCCTTATCAGGTAGACACTTCCCCGTAGGTGATTCCTTCGGGAGGGTTGGGCGCTGATGAACCTGCTTCCTGGCCTCTTCAGGGGATATTGCCACGCATTTTCGGCCTGTTTTCCAACCTTGAATTTAGGGTTTTAATGAGGTTGTCTCCTCTTGGACCGGACAGTCAAGGTAAGACCCCCCCCCAGCGCACTGGCTCGCTAGACATGACTACAGACAGCCAGGAGACATTGGTATAACAGGTGATTTCGAGGTATCTAGAAATTTCACCCGCAATCGTAACCCTCTGTTCTACTACAGTTGGGAAAGGTAAAGTTGACAGGGTATTTATTTAAGGGCTGCCAGATGAATTTTTACACACAACGAGCGCCTTGGTGTTTCCCTGCAGACCTCCTGCTCATATAAAATCGTCTCGGAGGCTCCTCCTATCCGCCACGCGAAGACGCGCCGAGTTGGTGCTTCACCCCCCCCCCCCTCAAATCAATAAATATTCCGACGAACAGTTTTGGCTAACATCTATACCCGATCTTCAAGTGACATTTCTACAATCTGGGGATCCAAAAATCAATCAACTTTCCTTGTGTAATATTTTAATCCATGATATTAGCCCCATTGCTATGGAATTAGACAAATATTACTATTTTATAATTATGAAAAGTGGAGATTTCGGAATACTCGAACACCCTGAGGCAGTCAGTATTCTACTACCAGCTAAATCACCGGATCTTACTTTGATAGAGTACTATCGTCTCAAAAATATCCATTGCTTCTCTCCTTATATTTTTAAACATAATTTTGGTAGATATATTGCAGAATGTATGCCACCAGATGAGTATTGAAAGTGATAGTTGCTGTAATTGTACAAAATATTAGAATATGTATTTATTTTTCGATCATGAGAAAAGTATTAGTTTACTTTTGGCAAGGGATAAATGTACCAAGTATTTTCATTTGATGTACTTATATTGCGAGTCTTCAACAATTTATTTACTGATAAAACGCTCAATGTACTTTGTCAATTGTTATTGTTAGTTGATATTTCTATCAATTGACAATTGCATTCAAAAATAGCTCATATTTATGCATGATTGAATTTTTGATGAACGAATAAGAAATATTTGTGTATCAATTTCACCTCTACTAGAACTCAATCTTTCGAAATTAAATGATAAATTACGATTTTTTAACAACGTTACCAACCATATTAAAACAATTGTTTTCAGTTTTATTGCTTAGTATATTGCTTTTTGTGCATAAGTTGACATAATTCTCACGCATTTTATTTACAGTGCTACATTTTGTCAGTTTACCTTAAGTGTGTTTTGCTATCTAACAAAGAATCTGTCTCAAATTTTGCATTAAAATGGAAATTCGTGTGAAGAAGTATTAGAAATGTTACATAAGGATCATGGTTAATCGACTTAACAATAAAAAAGCTTCATAATGTTACCGAAACAAGCACATCAGAGTTGATCAAAAGTGAAAATGATTTATTATCGCGGCGTATTCTCAATTTTACAGGAAGCTAAAATGGAAAATAGAAAATATGATCTAGTGTTTGGGAGACCCGAGTTTGTCAAAAAGACAAGATTTGTAGATTTTCTACCACAAGACTATCGTTGTGTGGGAATTTCTACTCAAAAATAAAATTTAGCAATCCCTATCCAACAATCAACCAGCTGATGTTGGTCCGGACGATAATTTTCTCTTCAAAACTAATGAAATTAGACATAGAAGGTAGTTCGTGGAAAGTCGATTATTGGTTGGCATGAGTGTATTTTTATGGGGAAACACTTTAAAATCTTCACAGGCTACATGTGTGATAAGTAAAATTTTACTATACTTCACATCAATAAAAAAAGAACCCAAAATTTTCTTCTTCTGATTTTATGTTTTGCAAAAATTATGTTCCTTTTCTTAAGCCTATGCATATATTTTTCAATTTCTCACATAGAATCCAATGCAACGTTGTTATTGATTTGTCCATTATTTCAACAACAAACTTTTTAATCCTCGTATATAACCTATGACGTAATGCATAAAAACAAGGATAACTAAAATCATAAATATAGGATATTAATGATTCGTAGATGTGGATTTCGTCAAAATCTAAGGTTTAGACGTAAAACTGAATGCATAAACTATTGCACAAGGATCACAAAATGAAAATGAAATAAATTGGGGATTTTAGACATAATTCTAAGGAAGAAAAATCAAGGTTATAGGGACGAATATTTGCTTCAGTTTATTTCATGATTAATTTGGGAAGAACCAATGCCAAAGAACATTTTGAAATTTATACGACAAAATAATTAACGTTTAATTCTCCAAACGTAGACATGGGAATATTTTCATATTTTCATTCACGCGCGTAGTTTACTGTAGTGGTGGATACAGTAATTCATTAAATAATATAAAAACTATACTCCATTCGTTTAGCGTGCGAAGCAATCTTCCTGAGTGATAGCCATAACCGTCCCTTTTAATTTTATTGGTAAACTATGTCTTGGTCTGTAAACTCCTAGGAACAAAGCAGCAAGAAAAGTGAACTAAATGCATCAGTTAGAAATGTAAAAATAGTTGTACTAAACGTGTATGATGCATCCAACGTCTACCGTTCGCAGTGTAGTTTCCAAATGTGCAAATATGACAGAAATTTGAGAAACTACCACTTACAAGCTTTTAAAACACAGAAAAAACGGTTTAGTTATGGAACCTGCGAATAAGCCACCAGAGAAAAACACTATAGAAATCGACGAGGCGGTTAAACATGTTATTAGGAATAAAGTTATTTACTTCACGAATATTCTATTTAGATGAAACCTGGCTGAATGCAGGATACACTCTTACAAAACTCTGGCTGAACAAATCGGTTAAAAATGCTAACCAAGCTTTTCTAGAAGGTTTATCAACCAGTTTAAAGACTCAAATGGGGAAAGGTCGTCGTTTAATAATAACCTATATTGGGAATGATGAAGATTTTGTACATGGAAAGCCAAATATTACCAGGAAGAAATGAATACCGATGTTTTAGAAGTGTATTTCTATCAAATGCTGGGTTTCATTTCTATTATTTCCGGCTTATGTTCAGGATTCTATTACCCACCGAAAGCTTCTTAACGATTCTTTCGACAGGCAGTCTTTCTCCCTTTTCATCTATTACAACCTTTTTTTATTGGTTACAGTATATTATAGGAATCCTAATGGGAATATTATTCGGAGTTTTCCAGAGCTAAAATCATAAATACACGAACCTAATTATATATTGAGTAATTTGTATCCTATTGCAAATCCGGTCCTGATGATATCTCGCTAATTCGGCCCACTCTATGTGTCGGCACAATAGAAGTACTAATCCCTCTAATGTAAGAGTTCAATCAATGTTTTTGTCCCTGCCAGAAGCTGTCTACAATGGAAGCAGTCATTTGGAACATTCATTTTAGTTAAAATGTGACTATACAATATAGTATACCGAAATTTGTTTAAATTTTCGTGTGTAATATGATAAAATATGATGAGCTCGGGTTGAATGACATTCATGTTTATTATTAGATTTGTGGAAGGCCCCACTAGTAATGGCTAACTTATTTATAATGCTGTTATATTTAGAGTGAGAATGCATCTAAACTTAAAATGCACAGGAACACAGTCGGTTAAAAATAGATTTGTCACTATATCGATCTAAGTAATTGCAGGCACGTTACTTGCTGAATGAATTTCAATCCGGAAATTAAATTCATGTCAGACTTGAAAATCATCAATTTTTTTCCATTTCATATTTCGGATTTCAATAACCGTCATGAAATGTTCAATTTTAAATACAAAGTATTTAACGGTAATAACATTTCATGCATTAACCAGTGAAATGAGAGCACTTTTAACGTTACTATGCCAACCTTATTTTTAACGTTACTATGCCAACCTTAGCCTTGGGATAATAAAAAGAGGAACGGGGGTTTCACCACAATCTGCAATGAAGAAGTAATATAGTATAATACATAATTATTTTCTCGCGGCATATAGCCAGAAAAGGGTTGTTTGCAACGGTTAAAATTTTGTTTTGAAAATCTTTACTTCCAAACAAATAGAGGTTGTAAGTACCAACCATCTCTTATATTATAAAATTATTGTTTAAATTATTACTGTACTTGAAAAACGAACATTTTTTTTCTACTTCCGTTACTAAAACCGCATTTTGAACACGGGTTTGACATGCACAAAACGACTCTTTTAACAGTAGTGTTTAAAATGCGAAAAGTCACATCTCGTTTATCTTTTGTCTTTTAAACGTCAAATCAAGTGTATCTTTTGTATGTTAAATTTCATGTCCCGTGATCATTTTGTTGTTCTGTGTCGATTGACAGTCAGCCGTTAGTCATCGTCCGTCATGTTATGAATATAATTACAATATAATATAATGCTTTCCTTCCTGCGGGCGAAGAAAAAGTATAGTAAGTACCTCGTGTTGAAAACGTCATTAGTCACTTGTTTCACAAGGTAAAGTAAAACTCATGGCTTAAGTAACCTTTTTGACACCTGGTACTTAATAAACTACTTTGTTATAACTATGTAAGTTCAAATGATATACTTTTCTTTGATGTGAGAATTGAGCAACAAAGTGAACAAACAAAGGAAATAAGATTTAGAATAAAAATTGAGGAAATTGGGTTACCGACAAAATACTCATTTTTGATAAATGAACAGTAAAATTGCTCTAAATAATATGATATACACAATGGCAACCAAGGGAGATGGAGACTTTCAAGCAAAAGTTTGAATACGCATTATTTATTAGTGTAACGCTCTTACGTCGTTACTTAATGGGTTGGCACCTTAACTACAGGTGACGGGTTGCCTCGGGCGCCAGTTTATTAAAGTGGTATGCTCCACTCGCTCCGGGCAGCGTCAGTGAAGAATTAAAATACTCCAGGGGTCACTTATGGTGGCGACAAGAGTGTTGCGGCCGGTCGGGCAGATTTTACTTGCCTCCCCGGGTTCGTAACCTGGGTATTAGCTGCTTAACGTTCTTATCTATTTGCGGAGGTTTAGTGGTAATTGGAGTTGGAGAGAAGAGAAACCAAAAGTTACGTATTTACAAAGAGTCTTTATTACACAAATAGCGAAAAAATTAATCAACTAAACTAAATGTCCTCTAATTCGGGTAGGCGGGGCAAAAGCACTGTACTAACTACTATACTACCGGTTCAAACGGTCTCTCCCACGGTAAACTACTACGGTAAGTAAAACAAAGCTATGCACGCGGAAGCAAAAATGGGGCGGGGGTGCGGTGGACCGTCAGCGGAAGCCAGGGGGTGCGGTGGACGGTTAGTGGAAGCGTGCAGAACTAATACGGATTGCAAGCGACCCTATAGGTTAATCAAAGCTCTACTTTCGGGGATACGGCTCTCGGTTTCCACGGTATCGAAATCTCGGAGTCGCGACGGCAACTACTAGGGTGTGACTTCTCAACTTTCTAGTAGCGGACACCGTTTCCCTCGATCGGATGGCTGAAGGCCCAAGCACGGCCGCTACTAGGGTGTGAGTACTCAACTTTCTAGTAGCGGACACGGTCTCCCTTCACTTCCCCTGATCGGATTGTACGGGCGAGAACGCGAGAACCATATACCCTAAGGTATAAAATGAAATATCACTCACCTCGGTAGACGGTACGGTTGATCTAACGGTATCTATCGGTATCAGCTTTCTGAAAGAGAACGGGTTTGTGAGCACAATGAAGTTTCTTAGATTTTATTCTCACCTGCGTATGCGGGCAAGTTATCGAGTCTACGGATAGACTGACGACTCTGAGAATCATTCTGACTAGCGTCTAGTGAGTTGTAGGGTCACGGATGATCCTAACCAATGGAAATTAACAAGAACAACCTTGTCGTCGATTGAAGCAGCGTTGCCAAATCGAAATCAATATCAGTTGGAAGACTGTTTTAAGAGGACTGAAAATAATTTTTACAATAATAAAAAAGTTATGGGCAATTTTAAAACTTTTCTAGCTATACTCGATTCTCTAATTTATTCATTTTATACTTTTTCAAATATCTTTGAATATTTTTGATTAATAAAAATTTTGCTATTCTGAGTTATTTTAAGTTTTAGCATACTGGCATTGGCAACCATGGTATAGGACTTTTAAATAATTTAGGGAATGTAGAATAGAAATGTTTATCATTGTGCAAGATTATATGTAAATTCTATTTACGTTCCTTGTTCATTGTGTACTATTTTATTTAGTTTTTGTTGCGAAACTATTTTCTATATTGATTATGAATTCTGAATGCAAGGAGTGCAAGAAATAGCTATCTCTCCAATTATAAATCTTTAGACAATTCAAAATTGTGACATTTCCCCATACAGAGATGTGAGTTTAACTTAAAAAATTATAAATAGTGATAAATTGACTAAAAATTTATTAGGAAATCTCTTGCAGCTGACTAAAAAAATGTAAAGGTTCGATTACACCCCAGAAAAAAAAATATCTACGCCGCTTATTGGAACTTTTCTGCAGAGAGCAATTTAATCTACGAATTTTTCCTTTTTTCATAGTTTTTGTTACTTTTCATGTTATTTTTTTAGATGACGAAAATAGTCTTCATATGCACGTGTAGTCCAAGAAAATTTCATTGAAGAGGACTGCATTCTCAAAGAATTATGTAAAAAGAATAGTTCACATTATTTGAATTTGAAGAGCAAAAAAAATGAAATTAAAATAAAGTTTTTGCAAATTCTTGAGGCTACAACTTCATTGGAGGAACTTGAGATTGTAGATAAAGATATTTCCCCCGTACCGCAAAATATTAATATTCCACACAATAAAAAAATAAATACTCAGAGGAGGTTGTTCTGTACGACAAAGAAGAAAAAATAGCTTTAAATTTGGTATCTAAGAATGTATGAATAAGTTATAATTTATAAGACAATAACCTTGGTAGCTTTTTGCCCTGTTAAATATTCATATTTCCTTATGACAACAGATATAAGTCAAAATAAAACAGTATTTTTCTCGTTTCAAATTTGATCAAAGTAAGAATTAGAATTTTCTTAACCATTCCATTTTTTTAAATCTCAGTTAATCTCCACAATTCACTAAGTCATAACAACATTGCTGTTAAACGATTTTTTGTTGTTACTATATCAACAATTATTGTTAATATTGCTATAATAGCAAATTGATCGATACCTTGAGAAAATAGAAAAGTTAAATTGTTTTGGCTCTCCTACTAAACGATTTATATTTTAATTTGAAAAATGAAATACCTATATTAGTTTAAGTTTATTGATAGCTTAAACATAAATGAGTAAATTAACATTCCAAAAAAGTTCGTTTAACAGTTAAACAGTTTTTTTTTATTCAAATTTAACAGATTTTCTTTAGTTGAAAAAAATGGAAAACAGTTCCCTCACCTTTTCTTTTATCTCAGTGTAGCAGTGTCGTTATGATTTAGTAAATGCGACCGAATATCAAATAATATTAGTTAATTGCCTAGGAACAACCATTTACTATGCGTTTTCATTGAAATAGTTTAATATCTTGTCAAAAGAAAGCAGCTATTATTTTTAAACTTTCGCGCCAACGAATCCTAACCTCGGTAGTTTTTAATTGGTCAGGATCATCTGTGACTTGCAGCTGGCTAGACGCTAGTATCATTCTGCTTTACGGTATGGCTTGTTGGGGATACGGTGCGAAGAAGTAAGTGTCGCCGACTGTCGGTGCAGGTTAGAGAAATTATATTACATTGTACTGATGTTTATATAACATTGTACCGATGTTATTATACGGACGGAGAAATACAGTGTTCGAACGCTTTATTTCATATTATATGGAAGATTGTGCTTTTGCCCGGTCTTTGAAAATGTAACTTCGTTACATTAGACTACAAAGTAGTGATGGGAACCATCGAATAAAAACTAAAAAATAATTCGATGGTTGCCGATTATTAGAATTATTCGACAATCAAAAAAGTATTCGCAAATAAATGAATGTGAATAAATTAGTAGAAGCAATAACATTATTCGCGAATGAATGAATGAATTAGTAGTAGCAATAAGTAACTAACGCGGTCATCGAAAATGGGTAACAAAAATACCAAATTATTCATGATCCAGGAACAAATTCTGTTAGTAACTAATTAATTACTAATGCGTTGCAAATTAGTATTTTTAAATGTCTTTATATTAAAATACCTTCCGTTTTTATCGGGCAAGTGGTAAGTAGACTCAAAACATCGAATGCTACTATTCAAAAAAGTATGCTGTCCAAATTTTTACTAGACATTTAATTACTACAATCATCTGGCCAGCTTTAGAGAAAAATCTTTCTGATGAGGCGGACGTGGCTGGCACAGAAGAATACATATAGCTAAAGCACTTTTGAGACATTTACAAAAGTCTAGTGAAATTTCCAGTCTGTTTACAATGGGCATATCAAGATAATTTTGAACTAAAACGTGAGCTGTTGAAAGTGGAATAGATTTTGGGCATCTTCAGTATTTGAAGTAATTCCATAACCTGATTTGTTAAATCTGGGAACAAGAAAAGTACATTCAGCACATTTCATTACTGATTTATTCGAATTCGATGGTTAGATCAATTCATTTAGTAATTATTCGATAGTTCAATTTATTCGATATTTCAACTTATTCCATGGTTCCCATCACTACTACAAAGAGAAGAATGGGTGATATCTATCAGAATAATAAATTGAAAATATGTCAAGATATTACTTTTATGTTTAATGCCGCATTAACAACGAGGATTTTGAACGGCAATGTAGTGTGGAATAATACACTATGTGCACGTAACAATTGAAATGCTTACAAGGTAAAGAGTGTTTAAATCTGCTTATATAGAGATGTCAAATTGAAAAATTTGTTCAAATTGGCAGTTAACCCTTTCGCTTCGGCGCGCTCGAACCGGCTTTGATTCTCTCAGTATTGCACAAATAGACGTCATCAGCAGTGAAACTGTTCCAGTGGTTCAATCTAGTCATCAGAATCATCCGATATATCTCCGGTTATAAAATAATCTTCGCACTCACTCTGTATCAGGATTTCTTCTAACTCGGCAGTGGTATAATATACCCCTCTTATAGGCGACATTTATTTATTTATGTCATGAATAATATTACTTTATATTGTATTTGTACTCCGTGATATTTTTCCATATGCTTTCCAGACACTACTAAATGTCGCCCGTTATGTTCCGTAACTATTCACCCAAAATAATCAAGTTTTATTTCATAATCATTACTGAATTATTGATGTTTGTAGGCCGTATTATTTTCAAGCGCTACTAAACCTGAACATCCTCGTTGACTGCATCGAAACCAGTCAGCGATTAGCTCAAACTCGTCAAAAATAGTGAAAAATATCAGACATTGTTTATAGGTGAACATGCGCCCACAGTAGCGAAACGGCTAGACCTTTCGCAAAAATGCGTAATCCGTAGAGGTGACAAGAAAATTAAATGACAAATGTATGCGCCATCCGCATCGAAAGGGTTAATATAGTCTTTATATCCATACTGATAATCTTCGAGGCTCTTCTCTCCAGAGAACAAGGACAATCAACAAATAAATGCTGCACTGATGATGATACTGCAGAATGATGACACTGAGAAACCAGTTCCTTTTGTAATAAATACTGATGTGTTAATGCTGTATGCCCATTTCTAAGTCGGTTGATTTTGACCTGATTTCTTCTACGCGATGGTAATTTCAGATTGGTATGAATATTAGGTTTGATGTTTAACAATTTTAAAGTTAATTAATTCCATTATCTTAGCCAGATTCTCCCAATAGATTTATGTATTTTTAATTTATTATCGCAGTATGGAATTTCATTTACTGTTATTTCATCAGGATTTTTGGATGTGAAGCAATTTTATCCACTTTTTCATTGCCACAAATGCCAATATGTGATGGTACCTATAAAAATTGTTTTATTGAAACGTGCGCACACTGTTGGAATGTTTGAAGTATGGCAAATGCTTCGCCCTGGCTTGAAATTTTATAAGTGTAGGCTATGTCTTCAAAACATATTGTCCCATACCAGAATCTGACTTAGATGCATCTGTTAATATTTTATGGAAATTTTGAAAATTGGATATGCTTTTAAGATATTTCTTTTTGATTTGGAGGGGATTCGTAGAATGTTTGGGATAATTAGAGAGAGTTAGATGTATCTTAGGGATTTTGATTCTCCGTGGTGGTACTTTTCTCAGGGAAAAGCTGCCAAATATGTTAGATTAGATTTGTTAGAGGATATTCTAATACATGTTTGTGTAAGATCTATTGACATTTTAACTTGTAACCTTCATTTTTCCGTGTTCAATAATAACATCGTCCGTGACAAGTGACATTGCATGGTAGCCAACTTAAATGGCTTAGGCCTAGTTCACCTAACACACCGATTTTCCATCACATATTTATTTGTAAGTAATGATACTATATATCATATTTCGATTTTCTATCGGTGCGGTCTTAGACGAGGTCTAAGTACGCGGTCGTCCACTTCCAATGGCGTGGTTTGGATGCCGATTGCCGATGTATTCGCTTCGAAATTCCGGGCGGTCGAAACAGAATCACTGGTAGCGACAGTGATTTTGTTACCATATAGCGCACAACACAAGCCAAACGTTCTACTTGGGAAACATTTTTTATACAAGGTTCATTTTCTATTTTTAAAACTGAATATCTTTTTAATAGATGCATTGAAAATTATCATTAAAGCTGCAAATGGAAGATCACATATGAATTATATGGCAAATGTATGCATAGTTTGGCCGTAGATGATATAATTTTTAAGTAAATAACAAAAATAGAATTGCGCTTCATGATATAGAGAGAGAAAGATGAAGAGAAAGAGAAAGAGAGAGAGAGAGAGAGAGAGAAAAATAGGGAAAGAGCAAAGTCGAGATGTGACATGGCAGCATATATATAAATACAATGCGTTCATAAAGTGTGGAAACGGTCCATTATCTCACGAGTTAACTATTTTCACGGGAAAATTGCGGACAGGTCAATTTATATTTTTTGTTTTTTAAATGTTTTTCCAAAAAAATAATGTTTAACCCCAGTACAGCACCAGATGTGACGTCATCGAGATTTACAGAGTGCTGTATTCGTCTTAATTCAAGGGGTGGTTCATTTTCAAGCACTTGTGTTGAATGACATCCAATTTTATAAGGAGAGTTTTGCTTGCAGTACCATAACACATTGATCTATAATCCAACTTGCTCGTAATTAAAGCCTGATAAATATGCAAAATAGTCCTAGTATCACCTTTAGAGATGTGGATTGCTTAGGTTTTTAATAAGTTTATTTTTTGTTGATAGTTGCGAATTAGATTATCTATGTGTTAGTTCCACTTAAGTTTGTAGTCAAAGATCGCCCCTAAAAATGTTATTGAAACTACTTGGTTGAGTTTGGTGTTATTTATAAATAACTTAGTTTGTATTCTGAAAACAACATGTTTGGATTTTTCTTCAGAGAATACACATTTCTTACAATTCGACCAGTATTCTAGTTTTGAAATACAATTCTGCATGGTATTAGTTCCAAGTGTGATATTTCTTCTCCTTGTGTAGATTACTAGGTCGTCTACAAACAGCATAGATTTCAATGGACAGTCCGTTTCTTTGAATAACATGTTATTAATATTTATAAGAAAAAGAGTGGGACTCAGAACGGATCCTTGCCGTGTACCATTTGGCATTAATTTTGGCGATGGTATAGGACCATTTTATTTCACTTGAATTCCCCTACCCATTATGATTTTTTTAAAATGCTAAGCAGTTACCAGAAATAGGTCAATTTTTCATGAATTTAAGAATATGGTAAATCTATACAGTGTCAAACTCTTTGTTAATATCAAAAAATAACGCTAACAACTTTTGCTGGTTTGGAAAAGCTTTCCTTTTGATTGATTCTATATTCACAATGTTATCGACAGTGCAGATATTTTTCCAAAAACCACTTTGCTGTGGAGTAATAAGACTATTTTCCTTCAGAAACCATGTACATCTATTGTTCAGGATTCTCACCAGAGCTTTAGCAGCTAGTAGAGGTTAAAGAGATTGACCTATAGGAATGCGGGTTAGCTTTGGGCTTATTAGATTTCGTTATTGGGATGATATATGCTTGGGACCAGATAGAGCGGAATTTTTGTTAGATAAATGAGGTATTGTATTTGTCCAATAGAGTTGATTTACTTTTGTGAACAAATTTCGGATAAAAAACAAAAGGGATATCATCTAGGCCTGGAGAATTATTTTTTGAAGAATTTAACAAATCTATATTTTATTTTTTCGTAAGAAGATATTTTTTATTCAAATAAAAGATCATATAAAAATAATATTTTTAGTTTTGTAACTACTAAGGTAACTTCTTCGACGAGGGAAATTTATTAGTACAATCATATTCAAAATTTCAATTTCTTGACGTATCTAACATATAAATACAATGTTCGCAATTTTGTTTTGATTTTAAAATCAGGATAGTCGTATTACATTTCTTCTATTTTTTATCTTCTATCGATATCTATTCTTCGATCTGTAATTTGAGTATTTGGTTCACCATGGAAATTTACGTCTGCAACAAATCAGTATTTAATAAACAGTGTGTTACATTATATTATAAATGCATAAGGAACACAAATCACCATTTCTGTATAGAATAAAGCTTCATTCGAAGCCCTTAATGACTGTTATGATACCCATATATAAAAGGTACTCCTGTACATACTACAACACTGACCTTTTTTGTTCAAAAAGATCTCTTTTTTACACAATCTAATTTTGTCTTCAGTTTTATTTGAATGTTTTGTAATCAATTGAATTAATAGCATATTATTTTTTTTATAATAATCAATTGGTGGTGAAAAATTGTCCCTGAATGACAATCTACCTGACAGTCTACCGTTACCCAATTTTCTAGTCACTCTGAAATATTCTATGTACTTAAAGAAATTGTTCTATGAATGGAATAGGTGAGGTAGCAATCACTCTCCCTAAACGAACTTAAATGAACATAGGGGAATAGGCTGCGTCGTTGCTTATTGATCTTTATCCTTTCCTATCTTCATCAAAGAGGTAGTTACACAACCAGTCCATTTCGAGTATATTAGTCCCCCAAAATTACTGTCTCAGCTATCATATAATATTTAATGTTCAATGATTGGAAGGTAAAGTATGCAATTATATCACGATGTGTTCTGGAAAAAGGCAAAATAACAAACAAAACAATTGTTTTAACTATAAGTGTTAACCAGATGTTTATTATACGGAAAAATGTGTCAAGAAGATATTCATAATCATTAATAAGGAAGTCTCTATTTCTTTTTATATTTTAACACGGTTTGACCTCTGAATTTTTGTTAGTTCAAATTTTGAAAGAAAATTGACGGAAAAACTCAAAATAAGTACATGAAACGTGTAGGAATTTCTTATAAAGATTTTACAAGAAATTTAGTTGATTTTTATTTTGATTTTCATACTCTGCTCATTGTAATCTTTGTGATTTCTTACTTTGAAATATACTTTGTATGTCAAGATATATGTTTAATTAGACCGCTTAAAATTGAGAAAAACCGCAGATAAAGGGATACTTCGAAAAAGGACGTTGTACATTAGTATCTCTCCGAAATTGTAAGCTAAAAGATAACTATCTAATCAAGATTTAAATGAGAGAAATTCCTATCAACTGATGTGATAGCTACATAACACTCAAACGTTTACTATCAATTGCCAATCTGGCATGTTTTTTTCCACAAATACCAGAACAATCACTTAAGTGAACAATTGTAGGTAGACTTGTATCTCAATTTACATCAGACGATTTACAACTGATTCTAGACACATGATCAAAAAGTATTAGATCTAGCAGTGAAACTGGTTGTAATAGAAGACGTTAATGCCGGGCACATGACCCGAAATGTACTTCAATTGCCATGATAACTGCTCAAATATACATTAAGAAATATTTGAAGACGAAAGGTATTGTTGAAGAACCAGCAATCCGTAATAGTGAATATGAAGGACTCGAAGTCAAAAAAGGAATTTTTATGACATCATGCGGTTAAGGTTATTAAGTTTTGTTTGTTCTGTGTAGGCTTTGTTACAGTTTTACCGGTATCCTAAGAAACAGTACTGTAAATAAGAACCCAACAGTGATTGGTATAGTGGGGTCTTTGAAAATAGTTTCCAATATGATAATAATTGGGTACTCTCTATCCAAAGTCCAGTACTCTATCCACTAAGACATCCACCATCTTGACTGTAACAATGATATATATTCTTCAGATAGTGAAAGTTGTTTGTATATAGAAGATGCATTGAAAAGGAGTCTAATTCACTATAATTATAAGTCTTTGATATACCCATTATGCAACATTTTTTATCTTTGTGAAGTTCAACAAATATTGATATGTGAATAAAAAAATTAAGTGTTAATTATTTTATTCAAATATACCCGAACAGAATCATTTTCGTAATTCGTTGCGTTATCCCATCAAACAATAATTGATATAACATCGTAGTATATTATGTAACAGGTATTTTTTATCTTAAATTATATAAAAAGTTTTTTAGTCTCTCTTAATTTTATGAAGAAAAAAATTAACCAAATACATAAAATTTAGTTAGTACTACTATACATAGTTTAGAGTGAAAAATCGGAAATAATATCAAAACAATTTGAAATGTGAACAGAAAAGTTGTCTTTCCACGATTTCCTCTTAAACTTCAAGATAATGCCGAAAAATATCGCACATTTGATTTTTTATATTCAGCTTTTGTGTAGAGGAGAAATGTGATAAAAAAACAAAAGTACATTTTTTTACATACCTTTTTTTCATTTCCTGTAACCGAAAAATATATTTCAAAAATCCCTCAAAACTCTATGTAATGATTTAGCGACTATAAGTACACATAATAATCGATTCATGTCAAAAATATCGTTCATTGTGTTCATTATCACAGTACTTTGTGGTGTAAAAGTTTTCGAAATGTAAATGCATTTGAAAAACATGTTTTATCGAGGAAAGTTGTTCTTTGAATCAAGTATGAACCAAAACTGAGAATTGGGATCTTTCGTATCGTAATTTACTGCAAACCTATTACATAAAAATTTGAATAGCTGCCAATATTATTTATCGAAGTACATGATCCAATCAGCTGATAGTTATTAGTATTACCTAATATTTATTTTGGTTTTAAGTGCGTATATACAAAATTAAAATCAACTATTATTATCATTTCCTAATGAATGCTTTTATTTTCTTGTGAATGATATTTAATTGTCCGTTTTTTGTTTATAGTTAATTAATTCAATAGGGGATTTACTCGGCCTATCCTAGTTTAGTATTAAAAACAAATTCATAGTGAATATGGCGTTCGTTTGTGATAATTACGGCTTCCACAATTATGTTAGAGTCCATTAATACATGTAGTAAAATAATTAACTGAACCCTGTTCGGAAAAACCGTGCAAGCATTGTAATTAAAATATAACCGAACAGATGGTTAGAATTGAACCATCTTGGTTTTCGTTATAAGTTAGACAACAAAAATATCATATTTTATACATTTCCAAATATGAATTTATCCTTTAATTACCATAAATTATAAATATATTTTTTCAGAATGCAAATGATATTACGATGAATAGCAGATTTGAATTGATGACAAATATGATCTATAGGATCAAATTCGGTTGTTTAATGTTTGGTCCCATCATTACGAAAAAGATATGGAGGTACGTTTGGAATCATTAAATATTCATCATCATCATGATAATTCAAAGAGAAATCTATTACAGAAATGTGCATTTGTAATCTATTTAATCTCATACAAAATCTTAGTTCTACTATGTCCAAATATGTTCCACCCGAATAAATATTTGGCCATTGCTTGTCTGTACTTTGCTGTTCTATGTCATTGTTGATCTTTTGTAAATACGCTATTAATGGATTCTATTGGTCTCCAATAATACTTGTAATTTTTTGAGAATCTACTACACACGTATTGTAAACATATCCACATAGGGGAATTGGGGGGAAGATGAACCACCTTTTAAAAAAAATTAACAACTTTTTTAAACACTTTTAAATTAGGAGATCAGTTAAATGAGAAATATTACATCAATACCTACCAAATAGAGATTACAAAGTAACTAAATGTATTACCAAAAACTAACCAAAAAGAATATAAAAAAATGTGATATGGTACGTCTCTTCTCCAGCATATCGGTAAAATGGACCAGTCTTGGTAGGGAAGATGAGTAATTAGCAAATCTATTATTTCATGTACAGTAATTTTTTTCTGCACATTTCACAATAATTTTTGATACTGGTGCAGCTTTTATGCAGCCATCTTTTACATGTTATACACTATATCCAGTCATATTTGCGAATAGTTTTCCGATAATCTTCCTTACATCCTACACACTCATTTTCATATTCTTGATATTTTCGCTATCTGAGGTGGTATCGGTTAAACCTAAGTCTTTGGATTCTGATGAAGAAACAAACCTTTGAGACTTAGTTATGGATTTTGGTTTTACTAAAGTTTCAAGTTTTTTTCCGGTTTATATTATTTTATTTTCTGCTGAAATCCTTTTCTTTAAAGCCATATCTATTCGGTAGCTTACGTACGCCGGTGACGTTACTATCCTACTCAAATTTTTCTTCGCTGCTTGAACCTAAGGTGTAATAATTAGTACCGGGGAAATAACGTCTAGCGCCCTTCTTGGGGTAACTTAGGGACTTTTAGCGCATACAGTTTTATTGTTCATACTAGATGTTTTTGATTGTGCACATACATGTGGTTGGTCACGTTTACCTGATGGTCATGCAAGAGGACTAGTCTGACGTGGGTGTTGAATACCTGAAGGTCCAGCAAGTGGGGTAGGATCACGTTGGCGTTGAGTACTTGATGCTTTTGTAGATGGCGTCGGCTTTCTTTGGTGTTGGACTACAGGTGCTGACTGTGAATTATTCACGGCTAGAGCCTGACTTTGAACAGTGTTGGTCAAGAAGGTTTAGTCAGGAATCCTTTGAGAATTGCACGGCATAATTCCTGTGGACTCGAAAGCAGAAGTTGCATTTTGAACAGATTCCGACTTACCCCATGCTTCTCCCAATATTTTTCCAAACTGCAATCTACTTATTCAACGTAATGGGTTGCCTTTCAAAAATTGTCTACAACCTTCATAAAAATACCCCTTAAGAGATTTAAAAAAAACAACGATCTAGAGGCTTGTATAAGGGGGTAGAGAAAATAAAATTATATCGTTCTCATCAGCAAATTCTAGTAGTTTAACATCAGAGACAAGATATGTATATCCATCCAAAAGTAGGAGAACTTTTCGTGGTGCCTTTTTCGGAAACAAATTATTCTTTAACCAATCATAAAAAATTATTGAATTGACGTAGGTCGACTTTTCAGACATTTTTAATTGTGAAACCGGTGGCATACCATCATGACACTCTTCCTTTTTGTCATTTCCCTTAAAAATGCAATAAGAAGGTCGTCTTTCCCTTTGCTCCGGAGCTAATAGCCGCAGCATATTTAGATCCTTTTGCATCTATTACCTCAGATCCTCAGTTGTTTAATTGAATACCTGTTTCGTCGGTATTATACACACTTCCAGGCTTACCATGAAGTGTGTAGTGTGAGAACATTTTCAAATTCATTAAAATATTTTGCTACAACTTCCTTCGACATTCCTTTGGCCCGTCCAATTGAAGTGTTTTCGGATTTGGGAACAGAAAGATCTTTTCTTCTCCTTAAAAAAGACTGCAACCACTTGTAGCCTGCGTTACCGAAACAATTGAAAATTAGCACCTTAGGATACAATCAGTTAATTATTTAGGTATACCTTGATCGTGATTAAATTTATGTGCCCGTTTTAAGCGAACAGAAAGTTTGTACGACATGATTCTTACATCGTCTTCAGCTTCTGTCTCCAGTGAGGAATCTGGCCCCAATCTTTTTGTTTTGGTTGAATTGGATTTTTTTATTCTCCTCTTCAGATTAGCATGCGGCATTTGGAAAGGTTTGGCTGCTTCGTTTACACCTAAATCTCCTGATCTTACAGCATTAATAGTGTGGTGATTAAGCCGGCAAGTGTTCCTCGTTAAGTCCTCCGTCCATTATACCATTATCAATGCGAAACACTTACCCTTAATCGGTGAGAAGATATAATACAATAGTTTATCAAAAATCACTGGGATAATATATTGAATATTATTTTTAACAAAGTTACTGACCATAGATAACTTATACAAAATGAATTACTAACATGACACTAGTTAACAATGAATTCTGCTTTCAACGTAAAGAAATTCATATATATATATATATATATATATTATTAAAAACTAAACCTAAACATAAACAGTCGAAGATCTTCGTCGACCTTACTACACTTAAATTATGTATCGTTGAACCGCGTTTATTATTATATTTACAAACAGTCGTGAATCCGATTAGAACGATAACAACCTTCCTACAACTTGTTAACGACCTTCAAGTTCACTGGCTCCTGACAATACTTAACATTAAACTAACTAAATCTAATAGTGACTTTTCGGATCGTCCCATCATCCCCTCTTACAAGAGAAACATTATCTGGGATAGTTTTTCGATACTCAATATAACGTCTTGTTAATAGTTCTCGCGTTGTTTGTTTATTTACACTAACTGTCTTGTCTGTTTTTAAACAAGTTTCAATTCTATCTTTATCATCCATTAAAACTATTATAGTACATAATATCCTCGACATCTACCAACTTTTCACTTCCCAAAATTTAGCAGATACCATTTCAATCTCATACTCTTATCAAGAATGCGACAAAATAAAACCACTATGTTTATCACATCCAAAGTGCAATCTCAAGCAAGCTATCAATGTCAAGTTCAAAACACTGTAGTTACAACAAGGAAACTCTATAAATTCAGATTGTTATAATTATTATACCGTGCTTCCAAATCTCAGTGGGCAAAGCTTAAAATTAATGATGAGACTGGTCATATCAAATATTTCTATGGTTTTCTGAGGTAATTAAGCAACCGACACTATTGTACAATATAACATTACCGTTAAGTACATCATAACACAATGTTAACAGTACGCAGTAATTCAATCTTATTATAGTAGTATCTCGATTATGATTATACTATTTCCCAAAATTAGTTCAGCAGTACCACAAAACTCAATTTCTCAAATAAATAGTGTTATTAAGTACGTTTATTTGAATTTCGAATTCTTCCTCTGAAATTTAAATACCTGTATTGCTCAAGAATGGAAATTCTTGATTTGTATATATTACTGTATTTTTAGGTATGTATGAAGTTTGTTAGTCTGTCGGCGATCTATTTCTTTATGGATCCGTTTGCTATTGTTTTTATATCCAAAAGCATAACTTCTTCCTTCTAGGTCTGTAACATTGCTGAATGTTTAGAAAAATATCCCGATTTATGATATTATTTTTCTACTATCGTGCAAAAAGTGATTATTTTTTAAACTATGTACTGTGCCAAAAGTTTCATTTTTTGTACTAGTGCAAAAAGTATCTTACTTTTATGCACTAGTGCAAAAAACACTTCGAATTGTCAATGAATTGGATAACATTGAAGAGTAAACATCTAAAAAAAAAACAGAAATAGCTGCCCAAATTCTAGAAGATAAACCAAGTACTAGTACCGGAAGTTTCGCAATCCGAAAAAGAGCTGTTTTAAGTAAAGAACATAATGAAACATCCACAAGCAAAAATAAAACCAAAACTCAAAAAATAAGAGGAAAATAAAGTTTGTCCTTCACTAACAATCGCTAATTGCGATATCAAAATTGAAATAATTTCAAAAGAGTAAAATTATTAGTAATTTTTGTTGTACCTGTTGTAAAATAGTCTAATAAAACTTGATTTAAAAACATATTTATTTCGATCGTAAAAAATTTGTGTGTAACATGTGTAAAAAGCTTATTTGTTGCACCCAGCTCTCGACCTCGTCATGAGCTGTAAACTTCATGCATCGTGCAACAAATATGCATTTTTTGCACTAGTTACACAAATAACTATTGTGTTTAGCGTTGTTAGAATTGTAACAACATAAAATAGAATTGTTTAGACCAAACGAAATATCTTATTGTAAAAATTGTAAGAATATTGTCATTATATTTTGAACTTCTAAGGTTGAAAGAGACGGGATCTTTGAATAATGGATCGGTATCGGTATGTCTGTAATAAAGCCTTTGGCACCTTTGAATGGGCAATTCATGTTTTCAATAGGACGCTGTCACCTATGAAATATCATTCTATAGTCATTGAAAAATCAAATGGATGTGTCCATTGTTAACTCTTGTCAATGTTTCCGGCCAAGTCAACAATAAGCATCAATCGGCAGGGTGTATTTCATTTAGTCCCACCAATATTCGTGTAAACACACCACCTTGAAAAGAAGTCAGTTATCACTAGGTCATCAGTCAGCTACGAAATAGTCACATAGTTTCGCAGTCGGTTAGTAACTTACCAGTTACACTATTAACGAGTTACTTGGTTGAACAGGTCAGCTACGAAACAGTCACATAGTTTCGCATTCAGTTAGTAAGTTACCAGTTACACTATTAACGAGTTACTTGGTTGAACAGTGAACCGGTAGCTTAGTTGTGCAACAAAGTCGAAACTTAAGTTCTAAGTGTAATTCAAGTTGAAACATCATTTCTAAGTTGTAAGTTCTAAGTCAAACATATCGTTTCTTAGCTGTTATTCGAGTCAAGTGCGTACTCAGAAGTTGAAACTCATCGTTTCTATGTCAAGTTCAGGTATTAGGTCTAACATATCATTTCTTAGTTAGTATTCAAGTTAAGCACGTAATCCAAGTCGAAACTCATCGTTACACCGCTTACTAGTCAAACACATTGCTTAGTTAGTATTCAACTCAAACACTTGTAATTCAAGTCGAAATACATTGTTTCTAAGTTACTAAATCAAACATACCGTTTCTTAGTTAGTATTCAAGTCAAGCACGTGTAACCCAAGTCGAAACTGATTGTTTCACCACTATTAAGTCAAACACATCATTTCCTAGGTAGTATTCAAGTCGAACACATGTGATTCAAGTC
This sequence comes from Galeruca laticollis, assembly GCA_963921935.1. Taxonomy (NCBI): domain Eukaryota; kingdom Metazoa; phylum Arthropoda; class Insecta; order Coleoptera; family Chrysomelidae; genus Galeruca; species Galeruca laticollis. Next base: position 175,901,153 of record OY998176.1, read on the forward strand.
AAAAATCATCGTTTCTATGTCAAGTTAAGTTACTCAAAGTCAAATAAGCCGTTGCTTAGTAATATAGTTGATGTCTACTACAGTCGACAAAGTTCAATTAAATCATAAACAAAAAACAACCGCAATCATTCGTAAATATTCCAGTAATTCTTCAACATCGTTTTTTTGCCGGTTCTTTAAGCTCGGTCTAACCCAAAAACGCTTTTTATTTTTTTGCTTTGAGAATACAAAACCAGCTGCCATAATAAATAAGTCATGGTTCCTTTGTATTGCGAAATTTCGAGCACGCCACATTAATAGCAGATTCGATCACAAAGTTGAAAGATTGTTTGGTTAAGCCGGGTTCTCACGAGGTGATTTTGATCGGTCAACTAAAAATCACTTTCGAATTGAACGATAATCGAATCATGGGAACACTCTTTCAATAAAAGTTGATCAACAACAAAAAGTTGCCTAGACGTGAACTTTAGCCTGCTCGTCGGCGCGATTCTATGACTGACGTCATTGAGCGAGTTGAAATTTGTTGAACATGAGAACAGCACAGTCGAGTCGTTTAAGCGGTCAGATCTTCGTTGGAATTATTATTGTACTGTGTGATATCGTGTACGGGCAAAATGACTACGTCGAAAAAGGGTTTTAGATAGAGTAATGCTTTAACCTTCAAGTTTTTAGATTTTTATCAGCAGCATGAGTGCCTCTGGAATCAGAGTCTTGACATTTACACGAACAAAGATGCCAGAGAAACTGCGATTCAAGCAATTGTCGACATGGAATGCTAAGGCCCGAGTTTCGTCGATACAAAAAACAAAATAAAAACCGTACGAACTATGTATAAAAAGGAACTCAACTTAGTTTTGAAGTCTGAGAAAAGTGGGGCTGGAACTATTGACATTTATACCAAAACTAGTCTGGTTTGAAAAAGCAGATTGCTTTCTAAGAAGCATGTCAAGCACCCGAGACATCACATGGAACTTGGTAAGTAAATATTTTTCGTTATCTGTCAAAATGAAAATAAAAAATAATATACATAGGTACAATAATTTTTAACTGAACATTATGTATCTATACTGGGTGTTCTAGATTAGTTCGGCGCTATTGCTAACTCCGTTATTATTAGGATGTAGATACAAGATCGAATATACTACCAAACTTAATTTGGAACACCAAGTATTCTAGTGTGAATAGTGTAAAAATATAGTAAATTAAAATGACAGAAGTAGATGATGCATAGAAAAAAGTAGGGTAGGTAGAGAAATAAATCCAGAATACTTGTTCACAGAAGGTATATTTCCCATTAAATGACAATCTCTATAATAAATTTGTCATCAATGAATCATTTTTTCTTGCACAGCCCTAGCACAGCCCTAGCGGCACAAAAATAATCAGCATAATTTTTCCGCAATGTAGCAGCATTCTTTGAATAATTGTTACTACCTATTTTTCCCAAGTTTCTTAATGCTTGATTTGTTTGGCAACGAGATCGCCACGTACCGGGTATGATAATATTCGAATCTAAATCTTCAATATCCAAAGAGCCAGTGGGTGTGTAACTTTCAGATGAACGTATTCGTAACCAATTATGCAAGACACAGCAAGCTTTGATGAGATCATTAACCTTATCAATGTTTAGCGCTATAGGCTTATCAAATATTCTAAACCTAGACACAAAAATCTCAAATGCATGTTCTACAATTCGACGTGTTCTTGATAACCTATAATAATTTTTGTTTTTGTGACAGTGGTGCACTTCTTGCGAATGGTCAAGAATTTTTGTTGTTAAAGGAAACGCATCGTCTGCTACAAACACGCCAATTTCTGGAAATCTAACACGTTTTCTTGTAATGCATCATTCAAAGGTGACTTGGCAAAAACAGCTGCGTCATTACCTCGCCCATTAGTCCCGATATCAATTATACCGAAAACAATAATTTGCATCAATACTCGCTAATAATATCACACTAAATGTCCCTTTATAATTATAAAACTCAGATCCTGCATTTTGCACTTTTTTAATAAGAACGTGTTTCTCATCAGTTACACCGCAGTAGTTTGGGCAATTCCAACGCATGTAGAATTCATCTTGTATCTTCTTCCGACTCCAACTCGCCCACCTCATGTAATCCAGAAATAATATTCGCAATTATCCCAAGTACTTCGTAAATGTAATAAACTAGCTGATATCAACGAAACCATAGACATGCTAAATGCAATACAACCGAATGATAAGGAAGATGAATTCGATTGCATTGGAAAACTCATTGCTTCACAGCTAAGAAAAATGCCTGAACTCGAGGCGTTGATGTGCATGAAGAAAATAGAAGATGACGTTAGAAAACAACGACTGAACATTTTGAGGAATGCTTCGCCAGCGTCGTCGTCTCCTCGCCATTTATGGACATCACTTTCCACTGGAGAGTTTGCAGCATATTCTTCTGCATCACAATTGTCTGATCCACCTGATGAAGATAATTCTATAAATTTTCAGCAATATTCTAGAAATGTGTGGTCCCCTAGTATGGTTCAAGTAACGAGTCAAGATGACAGCATTGAAAATTCAGATATAATACAGAGGGCGTTTCTAAATATTTGAATACATTATGTATATAATATGCATTATTATTATACGGAATAAAAAAGTGGTTGTTTTATTATACTGACCTTGATAAATTCTTGCAGGGCACTGTAGACTTCTAAAAGATTTTTCATAAAGTTGGAAATTGTATTTTTTGGAACTCGGTAGTGGTATGCAAGGCTGGAATACCAGTCTCCTGTTGCTAAATATCTTAAAGTGATCTGTAATTTAACTTCTGCTGGAATAGCCTCTCGCATGTTGGTATCTTGTTTGGATATCTTTGGCCGAATTTTAGTAAGAAGTTTTTTAAACGTGCTCTCGCTCATGCGCAGATGGTTCTTGTATGCGGCCTTATCTTCTACTGCCAGTTCCTTTAAAAGCGTAAGTGATGCCCCTAGATCTCCTCTTCTTGATGTATGAGAAATTATAAGTTGACGGTACATTGTTCGCTTTATGTGAACTCGAAAATATTCAAAAATTGAATAGATGAGGCTTTTACTTGATGAAGATCCATACTAAACGATGAAATAAAACAATATAGTTTGTTTAAATCTTCATATATTTGAACTAATGTTCAATTTAAACTTGTTGACGCGTTTCACTAACACAGTAGCTTTGTCAAAACGAATGAAGGTAAAATATAAAAATGTCTTATATATACAGTGCGAAATCTATTTACTAAGGTTAACAATGGCATTGAAAGATATTACCTGGAAATTCATTCACTACAAACATTCCTAAGCTATCTTCTAGGTAAAGAGGTTCAATAAAGGAGACTGATTGATATCTATTTGGTCGTTAAGGAGATTACCTGAATATTTATTTTTGTTAATCTCTAGGGCCTCTAATAAATTTAAACTAAAGGATTTACCGACTACATGGAGAATTTCAAAATTTGGGTCGAAAATGTGTTGGTTTTCTAATAAATGATTTGAATAGTTAGAATCTAATTTTTTGTTGTCATAGCTACGTTTGTGTTCCGAAATTCTAGTTTTAAAATTTCTAAAAGTTCTACCGATATAAATTTTATCACAATTGTCATTACCACATTTTAATTTATAAACTCCTGATTTGTTTAATTTTGTCGTCGAGTTTAACAAACCCAATTTTGAATTATCAGTCGCCAAATCAATTCAACAAAAATCAAAGTCTTATTTTCACAAAAGCAGATAAAGGAAATACGGTAATAGCATTACCTAAAGAAGATTATATATTAAAAACCAACAATTTTATTCAGGCAAGCAATTTTGAGACCATTAAAAAAGACCCAACTAATAAATTTCAGAGAGAAATAAAATTAGCAGTAGATAACGTTAAATCAATAATTAACGATAAAGAAAAATATAAATTATTTTTACCCAATCCGCAACACCCTGAACTTTATTCATTAATTAAACTCCATAAAGAGGGGTACCAAATCAGGCCAGTTGTTTCTTATTTCACAGCACCTTCATTCAAAATTTCAAAGATTCTCGTAGATGTCATTTCTAAATATTGTTCATTCATACCTCGATTTTCAGTTAAAAACTCAACGGAATTAATTAATAATATTCAAGATATAATACTACCCCATAATTCTAAATTCATATCGTTCGATGTAACAAATCTATTCCCTAGTATACCTCCTAAAGAAACTATAACTCTTGTTGATAACTTGCTCACATACAATAATGTTAATCCTATTATACACTCTGATATCATTACTTTATTAAAAGTGTGTTTGAATCAAAATTATTTTCATTTCAATGGAGAGGTTTATAGCAGTAAAGTTGGCTTGATTATGGGCAACCCTCTCAGCCCCCTACTAGCAGAAATTTTCATGGATAATATAGAACACCCCCTTAGTAAAAAATTTATGTACTGGCACCAATATGTGGACGACATTTTAGCTAGCTTCATCGGTACAAATAGAGAATTAGAGTGCTTCATTACTTACATAAACTCGATTCACAATAATATCAAATTTACCGTAGAACTTGAACAAAATAAGTCTATAAACTTTCTAGACCTTACAATTTCGAATATAAATAATAAACATGATTTTTCTATATATTCCATAAACCATCACATACAGATATTACAATTCATAATAGTTCGGTTCACCCATTCAGTCATAAACTAGCAGCTTTCAATAGTATGATACACAGACTCTTAACAGTCCCCTTAAATATTAATAATTATACCAAAGAATTAAATATCATAAAACAAATAGCAGTTAATAATAATTACGATCCAAATTTAATTGACAATATCATAAATAAAAAGATAAAAAAACAGACTTTAGAACAAGTATTCCCTTCAGATAAAAATAATAAACAATTTAAAAGCTTAACATACTTTGGAACACCATCCTTAAAAATTAAATCATTTTCAGAAACTTTAGACATGAATATTTCCTCTAAAACTGATCACAATTTATCCAAATTCATTAAAAATAATAAATCTAAATCTTCAAAATTAAACAAATCAGGAGTTTATAAATTAAAATGTGGTAATGACAATTGTGATAAAATTTATATCGGTAGAACTTTTAGAAATTTTAAAACTAGAATTTGACAACAAAAACTTAGATTCTAACTATTCAAATCATTTATTAGAAAACCAACACATTTTCGACCCAAATTTTGAAATTCTCCATGTAGTCGGTAAATCCTTTAGTTTAAATTTATTAGAGGCCCTAGAGATTAACAAAAATAAATATTCAGGTAATCTCCTTAACGACCAAATAGATATCAATCAGTCTCCTTTATTGAACCTCTTTACCTAGAAGATAGCTTAGGAATGTTTGTAGCGAATGAATTTCCAGGTAATTTCTTTCAATACCATTGTTAACCTTAGTAAATAGATTTAGCACTGTATATATGACATTTTTATATTTTACCTTCGTTCGTTTTGACAAAGCTACTGTGTTAGTGAAACGCGTCAACAAGTTTAAATTGAACATTAGTTCAAATATATGAAGATTTAAACAAACTATATTGTTTTATTTCATCGTTTCGAAAATATTCTTTCATTATACTAGCCTTTTAGTTTATGTCGACTAAGCAAGATTTTAGACTTTACAGTCATTTCTAACATTTAGCGAAATACATGAGATCTTTTGGTTCAAAATATGTTAATGAAGTAGCATAATATTCTGTCTTTCAAATAATTATGTTTTCCCAGGTATTCCGAAAAGTAACTGAAGAGCTAAAAACAGAGAAAGGCGTAATAGCATAATATGAAAAGACGATGTGGTAGACGTTCACAGAGGTTTCTGTCTGGTTCCGATCGTAGTCATAGAAAAATTGTTTTTTCCACTACTAGCTATGAAGTTGCCAATTATTAGGTCTTCTAGCCAACTGAGAAGTTCAATTTCTCTATTAGTGGTTAACAATTTTTTCTATGGTTAACCTAGGTCAATAATGGACAAATTCAAATGTTTTGAGAATCCGGGGATAGTAGTTTAACAAAAACTTGTGCAACAAAATTTTGTGTACCCAAGAGATTGTCTTTAACGTATTTGCTTTTTGAAATTACCTAACACGATAGAATTATTTTTTACAATTATTGCGTCACTTGCTGCGTTTTAATTTCGAATTGATAAGCAGTTTTATCGAGTAAGTTCACTTAATAACAACCAATTAGTTCCTAAATTAGTGATTTATAGAAATGCAGTGCCCATCGCCAGAAATTATGCAAGAGGCAAAAGAAGCAGCATCTATCTACGTTGCTATGATAACCGCCGGCGGGAAAGTGAAAACTAAAGCTCCGGAGGATGAAAAATGAAACTTTACGGTCGCCTACACAGTCGAAAAATGACAGATTTACTGATGTTTGAAGACAAAATAAATTAATATTGTTGACAGTGTCCAGTGACAGCTTTCTGTTACATTACTATACCAATAACCTGTGCCTACTCACCGACACCGGTCTAAACCGCCTTGCGAACTCAATTATGTTTAAAAATTATTACTATCAAAAAGAGACGTTTTTGCATTAATTTGTCGACATTTGAAGAAAAAATAGCATATTTTATTTGGAGGAAAAGTTACTTTTCATGACTTGCTCTCTATTACCAGCCTCACTCCGTTCGGCTTTTATACACGGGCGCGTTATGAAAAGTATCACTTTTCCTCCATATAAAATAATATACTATTTCTACACCCGTGTTATAAGAGTGCACTTATATGCCCATAATCCGTTTCATAATGATACCCAATACGATACAGATTTATCATTACGATACTGATTTTTAATCAATAGAAACCCATAATTTTTCAATCGAACATGCTGTGCATTTGAATACTACGAAATTAGTAAAAAATATATGAATCTACGGCCTAAAATTTGCCCCACCCCATCTTTTTTCGTTAATTATTTAAATGGAAAAAGCACAATTCAAAACATTGGTATTAATAAATTTGGTGATATAGGGAAGAAAATAACAACATATTTAAATCTGCCTGATCCGAGTTTATATACAGGGCATTGTTTTCGTAGGACATCTGCAACCGTATTAGTAGATTCCAGTGGTGATATTACTACATTAAAACGCCATGTTGGCTGGAAATCCAATTCAGTGGCAGAAGGCTACATTGAAAATTCGGTTCAGAATAAAGTCAGCATTTCCAATACAATATTGAACTGTATTGACACTAGCACTAGCAATAATGAAATAAATGTAAATATTCCTTCCACTTCCAGATCAGTGGGACCTGGAATAAACTTTTCAAACTGCACAATAAATAATCTTAATATTTTTAAGAAACCGGATTAATTACAATTATTATATGTTGAATATAAATACAAATAAAATGTTTATAGTTTTCTTGTATCTATGGCAATACCAATACCCGAGGTATTAAATACAATTTTGTAGATTTTTTTATAGAAATACGAATAATTACTGTTACCTATTGTGTCCAATAAAAATATAAAATTTATGGTTTTTGATTATTTAATGCTCATGTATTAATAACCATCATTACATGATCGTAGCATAATATACTATTGAATAAAAATGCTATTAGTTTATAATTCGCGGTCAACCAACTTATGACTTATGATATCCCGTAACTACAACATGGTGACTTGACTGAATTTAGCTCTAGCCAAATGGTTATTTCGAAAATACTTAACAATTTGGACCAGATGTTCTTTAACGACTTTAACTTGAAAGTCCTTGAACAGTAAATTAAAAATATGTGAAGAGCAGCCATAAGTTATAACTTTTGCGTTCGTTTTTTCTTCTGCATTGTCTGTCACAAAATATTTCACAGTACACTTTTATTTTAATTCACATGAAGAAATCAGGTCACAAACTATTTGAGTTGAATATTCTGAAGTATGTGGATTTCCTAATGTGTCTATAGTTTCGTCCACCTTCAGTGGTTATCGTTGCACATATCACTGGTTCGTTGTGCACGTTTGACCACCCATCAATTGACATATTTACGGACTGTCCTGACAGGGAGTAGAAACATTTTTCATTCCCCTCTTCATAGATTTCGTCCAAAAGACTTGTTGCTACCGTTTTTCTCGAGGGCGGTGTATAACCAGGCCTTAATACCTGAATGGCTTTTTCACCTCTAAATTCTCAATTCATCTGAAGCTCGAATTAGTATCAAAAATGGCCTTTGCTATTTGTTTGTAAATTTTATGTTTTTCAGCAGTTGAAGTCCGCATTGTTGGACTTGTTGGTACTTTCGGTGGAGTTTTTCTAACATATGAACTATCCGTCATGAGTGAACTACAACTTGAGGCAGATGATGTGCTAGCAAAACTGTCGATCGACATTCGACTCTCTGGAAAGAGGAAAAACATAATTGAAAATTGAAATTGATTCATTGATGGTATATTGATATAGTATTAAATTATTGATTTTAAAAGTGAAAACGTTCAATAGAGATGTAAAAGCAAATTTATTTTTTTAAGTTGAAAGAAATTAAAAATTAAGTAAGTATAGAGGAGTGAAGATAATCTTTAATTAACCTGGGAAAGGTCGCGTTAAAAAAGTTAAATTAAAGGCTACGTGTTAGATTTCACCTAACATTTAAAAACAATCCTATACGCCTAAAATCTATATCCTAAAATATCTATAAATTAATACTTAAAAATTATATTATCTTTGTTAAAAATAATATCTATCAAAAAAATTTTAAAATTATCTCAAAAATGTATCTTCTTCTTCTCATTGACTTTCAGACCTTAAGGTCCATAGTCTCCCTATTGGGATTCCTAGCCTCATATTTTTCCGGCACCGGTGGCCAGCCGCTTGGACAACCCAACTGTTTTAAATCAGTAGGGAGTTTGTGAATTCGGTGATTTAGTTACTGCTCTGAAGTCTGTCCTTTGCTTCTTCTACTATTCTTTTCCGTTCTTTCCGGTCTATTGCATTGTTCTTCCAGTCATTTATTCCAATTTCTTTACGATCTTCTTCTACACCATCCAACCATCTAGTTTTCGGTCGTCCTGCTCTTCGTCCTTGTCTTTTAGTTTCCTGTATTTTCTTGACACACCTTTCATTACCTAGACGTTGTACGTATCCTGCCCACCTTAATCGTTTACTTCTTATTTCATTTGTTATTATTGGGCTATTGAATTTTTGATTAACTTCGTAGTTTCTTAATATTCTCCATACTCCCCATTTTCTTTAGTTAGGCCGTATATTCTCCGTAGTATTTTCCTTTCCCAGATTTCTAATGTGTTTTCCACTTTTTTTGTTAAATTCCAGGTTTCTGCGGCGTAAAGTACGACTGGTCTAATTACTGTCTTGTATATTTTAATTTTTGTGTTTGTAGACAATATCTTTGATTTAAATGTGTCTTTTAATGGATAGAAATATTTATTAACCTGTTGTATTCTGTTATTTATCAAAAATGTATCTACTTATAATATAATACGTATATATTTAAAAAATATTTCAAAATATCTCAGAATATATAATTAAAAATTACACTATGTTACTTAACTTATAATTAATATTTATGTCTCAAAACTTTCACTATATTATCTCAAAAATAAAATATCAAGTGCTTGTACAATCAATAAAAAACAAAAAATGTTAGGCAAAATCTAACCACGCGATCATTCCCGGATTAATAATAAAAATCTTTAATAAATATAAATAAAATTAAATTAATAATTTAATTACCTGTATTCCTCTCTTGACCATTACAAACATCGTGGTGTGCTTTAAGTATTTGGACTAACCCTTGAATATGTTTCTTGCACTTTCTACAAATACACCCCAATTTATTTGGATTTGTTGTCTTAATATAGAACTGCCATATTGGATCTTCTTTTCTTCCACACATTTTACTTTATTTATATGTTTTCACTTCACTTAACTAACCTAACTAGCGAAATGTGTGAAATTGAGAGAGAGAGAGAGAGAGAGAGAGAGAGAGAGATGTTCGTGAATTTTTTGAAGTTTGGGCTTGTGGTGTTTTTATTTGGGTATATTTTTGTTTGGGGTAAGGCCCTGTTATAGGATTCGTTTCCTCTTCAGGGCTGGTTGGGGGTGTTTTTGTGGGTGGTTTGTGTGCGCGTATTGACTTGGCTTACGATTTGGGTAGGGCTGAAAATTCAGTTTTTTAAAGAAGCGTATGGGAAGTTGAGAGAAAAAGAGGTGTATGAAAAATTGAAAAAAAGTTTTGTGGGTGAGTTGTGTTTTTTGCTAGAAATCAACCGGAGAGAGAGGCAGGAACAATCAGCAGCGAAACTGGATGTTTTTGAGCGAACGTGGTTTTATGGTGTATGGAATGGGAACTTAAGAAGTGTCTGGTAAAGGTAGAAAAATGAATAAGACGAACCACGTTGTGTTGCGGGTAGTTAATAGAGCGAGGAGGGTGTTTGAGATTGTTGGAGAATGGATGTTTGGAATTTTTGGTGTCTCCCATGTCTTGAGAATTAATAAGAAGCGTTGGGGAAAATTTTGAGATTTTAAGTTTATTTGAAATTTGTTGGAAAAGTGACTAGGAGACATTGAAGGATGTGTGGATGATGTCGGGTGGTGGCGACTGGATTTTCTCGAATTCGAGGTGAGGATTGGGGAGTTTAAAATGACTGGTTGATATGTTGTATGTGTGGGTTGGGTAATAATAATCTTAAATCCAAAAATTTCGTCGAACGTCGGCCCATTTGGCTAGCGAATAAATTCACTATGCTACAGGAAAAACGTGAAAAACCTTCAGCACCGACGGGGTGGGTGGGGCTCGCGGATCAATTTGATTCGCTTTCGCTCCTGATGGGAGTGAAAGCAAAGTGAGCACGCCTGCCTATATTTGTTATAAAGCAGTTGTGTCGATAAATGGAGGGTATTAAATGACGAAGTGTTTGTTGGTTGGTTGTCGTGTGAGTGTAGGTGTAGGGGATTGGCATCTTACGGAGGAAGCGTAAGACCTTCTTGAGGATGTGTATGGGCATGCTGACATTTATGTAGTGGTATAATTCTCCAGATTCTCTGTTCTTATGTAGTTATTCACTACTTTCTCCATCGTTTTGAGTAGGAACGATGTTAGACAGATGGGTCTAAAAGATCGGGGATCAGTCCCGTCTTTTTTCCCTATTTTTGGTATAAAGGTTACCCTTGCCCTTCTCCATTTTCTAGGTATTAGACCCACTGCTAGACTGCTTCTTGTAATCTTCAGCAGGCGAGGAAGAATCTCATCTATCCTTGCTGTAGAAGTGCTGGAAATATTCCATCCACTTCTGGTCATTTATATGGTTGGAAGTAACTTATTGTCCATTCCAACCGTTGTCTGGTAAATATTTTCTTAGCAATGCCCCAATCTTCCTTGCGGGAGTTTTTGGTGTAATTCATTGCTATTTCAGTGTTTGTTGCTGGTTCACTACCTAGAAAGTGGGTTCTAAGAAGAAGAATCGATTGTTCCTCTTCACCTTTCGTGTATGATCCGCCTGGCTTTTTCAGCGACATTGCGGGGTTCGTTTCCCCATTTGCCATGACCTTTTGTAGTCTGGCCGCTGTGTGAGTGGAAATGATCTTTTTGCAAAAGGCTTGAAAATTAAGCCTTTTGGCCTTCCTTATCTCTTTATTGTACTGAGTAAGCTTCTCAATGTACCTCTGCCAATTATCGTCACGTTTGGCTCTATTAAAGACCCGACGGACCTCTTTTCTTAGGTTTGACTGGTTCTCATTCCACCAAGGAGCGTCCTTTTCTGAACGAACTTTTGACAGTGGGCAACTGGAATGAAGAGCTTCCATAATTGCCTCACTTATCTGTTCGACTCTTTGTTCTAGGTCGTAGTGCGGGTGATTTACCCCATTTACTTCGACATGTTCCAAATTGTCCTTCAGATTGGTCTTGTAAAGAGACCAATCAGTATTTCTAGGATTTCGGATTGTAGGAATCGAGGTGATATTTCCCTCTATCCTAAATTCGATGATCCTATGGTCGGAAAGAGATGGCTCGCTTATCACCCTTCAATCTTTTACACTTTTCCTAGAAGCAACATTAACAATTGTTACGTCCAAGACCTCTTCTCTTGCTCTCGTGACAAAGGTGGGGGTTGTCCCCACATTTAAGGTATCAAGGTTATTTGCTAAGAGATATTGTAATAAACACTCACCTTTTGCGTTATTAGTGCTTCCCCACACGGTATTGTGGGCGTTGGCATCACAACCAATTATAATTGGCAGCCGTCTGCTATTGCAGTATCTCACTAGCTCTTGCACTTCTTCTGGCGGTATCATCGACCCGCCTCCAGCGAAGTAGGCAGAGGCAATGACGATGTCTCGGTCGATACCCCCAATGTTGAGGTGAACCATGATTGCAACAAGGTCCCGTGACACGTATTCTGAAACACAAATATATTTTATGTTATTTCTTATGATAACACGGGCACGCGGAGATACTTGCCTTTGATCATAAATCAATCTGGAATCCTTGCATGCCAAACCTTTGATTTGGCCTTCTTTGTTGATCCATGGTTCTTGTATCAGTACAATATCCAGTTGTAGTCTAGCGAACAACCTTGCAATTACCGCTGAAGCTCCCTCCGCGTGATGAAGGTTAATCTGAGCAACATTCGCGAACGTGAAGGTGAATTATTATGGATAAAAGAGGCCGAGTTACTCAGCCTCTATTCATCCCCCTCCTTTGTCTCTCCCTGACCTTCCTCGACCACCATGGCAATATGATCATAGTCATTATTGTAAAATTCTTATAGATGAATAAATATATTATATGATTGGATTGTATCTCTAAATCGTGGGGCGGTGATTCTTCGCCCGTTGTTCCTCCCATTATTTGAATATAACAATAAACTATTAAATTTAAACAATTCAGTTTGAAAATCTACTAACAAAATATTATGCATAACATAAGTTACTTATCTTAAGATAGTAAGACCACTTTCAGTTCACAACCGCACACTACTAATAATCGGTTCTGTATCTGTATCTGTAAAGGTTTGAAGGGTGGGTGGCCCCACAGCACTTAGGCCACAATTGGCCCATTGTGCATCCTTCTGAGGTTCAAAACTTCCTTCTAGCTCGTCATCCAGCCTACTTCCTTGAATTAGGCGATAACGTCGCCTGAATTTAGTTCCCTCATATTGGCGTATGTTAGCCTGTGCTCGCCGAATACTTGAAACCTAAATTGAGAGAGTGTCTGACATTCGCAAAGAATGTGTTCGACAGTCTCATCTTCTTGTTCACATCCTCTACAAAGTGGGGTGTTAGATAGCCCCAGTCTGTGAAGGTGTTTTCGTAGGTGGCAGTGACCAGTCAGAATTCCCGTGGTTGTTCGTAGGTTCCGCCTGTTCATAGTCACGTATTTTTTGGCTACTTTGCTATCCGGATACTGTAGCAGCTCCTTGGCAAGCCTGCAGCCTTCTGCGTCGTCCCATCTACCCTTAAACTCATTAAGGGAGTGTTCCTTTAATAGGTCGGCCGTTGCTGACGCCGATAGACCAATGAAAGTGCCAGGTCCCAAGAGTTTTTGGGAGGCTGCCTTACTGGCTAGCGAGTCTGCAATAAGGTTTCCTTTCGATTTCTCATGGCCCTTGATCCAGCCTAAAGTGACCGTGTTGTTGTTACAGGCTTCGATTAAGGCCATGTGACATTCTAGTACTAGGCCTGATGTAATACGTGGTCTGTTCAGGGCTAGTAGTGTTTGTCTACTGTCCGTAAGGATGTATATATTATTACCTGTGGTTTTCGTTTTGGTAATCTCTTTAGTAGCGATGCAGATAGCAGTGAGCTCTGTTTGAGCAACACCTGCATTGCAGCCCATTGCCCATTTTATGTTTAGATTCAGGGATCTGGAAAAAATACCACATCCTGAGCCTACATTGGATTTAGACCCATCTGTGAAGATGCGGATTGCGCCTTCTTCCAATAGGTCTTGTGAGTTGTTTTTAAAGATTACCTTGTAGGGCCTGTTGAAGGCATATCGCGGTGGAATCGAGTCCGTATTGGCCTGCAGCAGTGGGATCTCCCTGAGGGCCTTATGCCATAAGTTACGTCTCAGTTTACCGGATCCTACATCAGGTTGTATACCAGTAGAGCGCAGACGTACCATGGTCATCAAAGCAACCTCCTTGATGTATATGTCAAGGGGAGTGAGACCGAGGATTACCTCCATAGCTCTTGTTGGTGTGGTTCTCATGCCTCCTGTTGTGTTGAGGCATGCTGTTCTTTGGATTTGGTCCAGTTTGCGGACGACTGTCAGCTGGTTTGCCTTAGCTCCCCAGGCAATCGCACCGTACGTTAGCATAGGTCTGATGATGGCAGTGTAGATCCAGGCAGCAGCCTTAGGTGACATTCCCCAGATGCGGCCGATGGTTCTACGGAACTGCTCATAAGAAATATATGCTTTTTTAACTCTGTTTTCTAAGTGGGAGTTCCACGTTAACATATTGTCAAAGGTGACTCCTAAATATTTCACCTCTGAAGAGAAATTAAGTTTGGTATCTAGGAGCTTTGGGGCTTGATGTTTTGCAAGCTTCCTATTTTTCGTGAAGAGGACCATCTCAGTCTTTTTTTGGATTTATTGACAGCGAATGGTCTCTGCACCATTGTTCTATGATATTGAGGGCCTCCTGCATTAAAGCGCAGAGTGTCTCCTCGAATCTTCCTGTTAGCAGAATCACTAGGTCATCTGCGTATGCTATTGTGTAGTAGTTGTTATCATTGACGTGGCTGACCAAGGAGTCTAAGACCATGTTCCATAGTAGTGGTGAGAGCACCCCTCCCTGTGAACAACCTTTTACAACCAAGCCTCTGATGGTTACATCATCTACACTGATTTTGATTGCTCTTTTTGAGAGCATGTTATATATCCAGCCATTTATGGTTTGGGGGATATTCTTATTGGAAAGTGCATTTGTTATTTTAGGAAAAGTGGTTCTATCAAATGCGCCTTCTATGTCTATGAATACACCCAGGGTGGACTCCTTACTTTCCAACGATTTCTCGATGCGGCCCGCCACGAGATGAAGAGCCGAATCCGTGAATCTCCCTGGAGTGTATGCATGTTGATTTGGATGCAGTGGATTTCGTGTTATCACCACATCTCTTATGTATCGTTCGCACAGCCTCTCTAAAGTCTTCATTGTAAACGATGTGAGGCTAATGGGTCGATATGCTTTTGGGATGGAATAGTCCATTCTTCCTGGTTTTGGTATGAACACGGCTTTGACTTCTCTCCAACCTTTTGGAATATACCTCAGTGCCAGTGAGGATCTGAGGATTCCTACCAGGTGCGGCATTAGTTCATCCAGGCCCCACTGAAGTAGGGCTGGATAAATGCCGTCCGTTCCCGGGGATTTAAAGGGGGAGAAGCCTAAGATGGCCCACCTCAGTCTGTCCGCGTCGACGATCTGTCGTCATATACGCCAGTCATCGTCCGTCGGGTAGTGATTCTCCTCATCCTACCAGGCCGCCGTATTTGTGGTTCTGGAGTCAGGGAAGTGAGTTGACATCAATAATTGAAGACTTTCCTTTAGGTTGGCAGTTTTAGTGCCATCCTCTCTGGTTAGTATACCGATATAACGGTGGGGATCTTTTGAGAGGGCTTTTTGGAGTCTAGCTGCTTGGGGGAAATCCTCGATTTCCTCGCAGTAGATTCTCCATGCCTCTCTTTGCTTTTGTCTGATGACTTTTTTATACTCTTTGAGGTGAGACTTGTATGAGTTCCAATCCTCTTTGAGTTTTGTTCTTTTAGCCTTATTGAAAGATTTCCTCGCCGTCCCCCTGAGCTGGTCAATCTCATGGCACCACCACGAAGTGGAGGCTCCATCGAGATCGATCCGCCTGAGTGGGCAAGACATCTTGTAGGCATTAATAATGGAGTTTTGAATTGTTTCATAATAACTTTCCAAATCTCCTTTATTGTTGGGCAACACATCCTCGACTCCTCGCAGATCCCCTTTCAAACAGTGGACATATTTTGTCCTATCCGTTTTCCTGGGGTCGCGAGTCATTGTGGAGGTTGTGAGCGCAAGTTTTATTTCGAATTTTATCCAGCGGTGGTCCGACATTGAAATATCGTCGGATACATGCCAGCCGGAGATTTTATTCGAAGTATTAATAGTAGATAGGGTAATATCTATTCGCGTTTGACTACGAGAGTTAATAAAAGTTGGTTCAGTACCTCTATTTAGAATGCAAAGATTCTTGTTAGTTATATATCATAAAAAGACTTACCTCTAGTGTTAATATCTTTGCTGCCCCAGCTTACGTGGTGAGAGTTTGAATCGCAGCCTATTACCAGTTCAAGCTTCTGGGTGAGACAGTGTTCCACAAGGTCCTCCAGCTCCTTAGTTGGTGGTGGTTTAGCTGCGTCTGAGGAGAGGTATGCGGATGCCAGTATTAACACTTTCTTTTGACCTTTCTGTGCATATTCAACCTTCACTACCGTTAGGTTGGAGGACGAAAAATGCGTCAGTGGGTAGGTCTTAAAATTTCTAGGGACGTATATGGCCGTCCTAGGTTGCTGATTGCTTGGAAAGCTAAAAACTAAACATTTTGGATTATTTAGACGCATGATTTTGGTTTGTCTTATCCAGGGTTCTTGGATAAGTGCTATTGTGTCCTGCATCACATCCAGGTGGCGGCAAAGTGTTGCCGAAGCCACCTTTTTGTGTTGAAGGTTGCACTGTATGAATCTTACCTTCATTGTCCATCTCGGCTTGATGGTGGTGAGATGGATATTTCTTTTAGGCCATCTCCACTTCCTCACTTGGAGGTGTGTTGACGTCGCCTGTGTCCTGGCTTAGAGCTGTTAGTTCTGCCAGGAGAGTGTCGGTCGCCATCTTGGAGGATGGTTCGACAGTCTCCGCAGAAGCACCAGCTTCTTGGAGTTCCTCGGGTGGGAGAGGGGGGTCCATGCTCGATCCCTTCCGTTCCGGGTCCAGTTTCTTGGCTTTAACAATCAATGAGGTGAACGCGTAGCTCATCCTCATTGATCGTTTTTTTAGGGCACCCATTTCCTCGTCTCTTACGCCAAAGACGAATAGGTGTCCTTTGGGGTTGACCTTTGCTTCGTGGTGGAAGGAAAACCATGCATCCACCCGAAGGTCTGGGTTTTGTTTGTCCAGCCGGCGCAGCACATCCTCTTTGTCACCCAGGTCAGCGTGAGCTTCGCTGGGGACCCAGAGGGTGGCTTTTGTCAGCTGAGGGAGGTTGTCGACGTGCACCACGTCGAGCTTAGCCTCCTTCCATGGTTTCAGTTTTGAAACTGTATTCCTTAGCCACTCTAGCGTTTCGTCATTATCGCAGGTGACTCTGATTATTTCACCAGAGTGCGACCATGACCTGAAAGTAGGTGGCTTTTTCAGACTGCTGGAGGCGGACATAAGGGTTATGTCCAAAGCCACCATTAGTTGTTTTTTGATAAGGTCTCCATTATCGGTAATTATTTTACCGTATGGATCGGCCTTATCTATAATGGCTACCCGTAAGTGGCTGGTAGCTGCTTCGCTGTAGCTTTTGTTTATGGTTTTAGCGTTCATCCGCGTCCTCTTTCCTCTTGAGGAGTTTTCCTCTGAGGTGTTGGAGCGGATGCGCTTCTTTACTTGGGGGGCGACGCGTTCCGGGCCTCTTTTGGAGGAGTAACTGCCTTCGCCACCCTTAAGTTTTTGGACGCTGGTGCCAGGTTTAGAGAGGGAGGGGCGAGTGGCGCTAGTGGTGTCGGTAGAGACGCCAGCTTGCTGCCTCGCTTTCCTCCTTCTCTTTGCCTCAGCACCGCAGATTCTTTTTCCTCGACGGTGCTTTGGTGGAGGTGAGCGTTCTCCCTCATCCTACGGTTTTTGTTTTTTTACTTGTTTTTGGTCCATTTTGGTCCCACGAGTAGCTAGGGAAATGTTCGTCATCCCTGGCAGAGCCCCGCATGCCAGAGAAAGGCTGTTTTGCAAGGGGGTGTCGCCTGGTACCCCCAGGGGGACGTTCGTGGTCGCATTCCCTGCGGCCATTCAGCCATCGGCACGTTCCTCACACCTTAGCTTGGGTTGTTGGAGTGTCATTTGGTTGGTCAACACTGCTGTCACTGATGACCAACAGTGCTAACGTATCCAGCGGTGCCACGAGGAGGCAGACACTCGATGGTTGCATTTCTCCATTGGACTGCAGAAAGCTACCTACAAGCAGACAAGCAAACCGCATGCAAGCAAATAAGCAAACCAACTACAAAGCAATGGCCAACTTACAACCAACCCCGCCTAATAATCCGTTAAAACTGTTCCCACAATTTGTGGTCGAATTCACATTCAATTCAAGCCAAAATTTTTGTTTATTTAGTTGCAAATAATAATCATTCTTTTCTTTGCATTGGAATAACTATTTTAATAATCGTTGTTATCAAAATAATTTCTGTATTATCACAAATCTGATCTTTTAATTGAGATACGAATTTATATATTTTCTTTGTCGACCTACACTACTCGATTATGAGTTAGAGTCCACTATTCTATGCTTATGACATTGACTAAGAGCTCCTGCAGAAAGAGAACGAGTTCAATATTTCCTAAAATATGTATCTAAAATGTAAATAAACGCGTAATATCCGTGTATTAGTAATGAAATCTTATCAAAATGTAACAAGTGTAAAGCTAATTTTATCGATATTGGAGGAAATGGGGTTCAAGTATTATGTTTGACGAACTTGGAGAAGCAAGTGTATTTTGTGCTCTCCAATAATAAC
Organism: Galeruca laticollis; assembly: GCA_963921935.1. Classification (NCBI taxonomy): domain Eukaryota; kingdom Metazoa; phylum Arthropoda; class Insecta; order Coleoptera; family Chrysomelidae; genus Galeruca; species Galeruca laticollis. Next base: position 175,919,873 of record OY998176.1, read on the forward strand.
CCAGCTAAATAAAAAATTTATGATCGGTAAGTTCGTTATAAGATTAATATTTTAGTATTATTAAGACTGATATAAGTTGAAAACCGCTTTTCTTCCTACTTGTCAACCAAAATACTGATAATAATCGTTCGAAGATTCTAGGGATGCAATTTAATAATGAATTTCTACGAATAATATGTATTGAATATTATATTAATTGTTTCTCATTTTCCTTATGATAACCTATCTTTTGCAAAATTGATGATCCAATTTCTTTTCCAATATAAAGCGCACATTGAGAAAACAAATCAATATCTTTTGAGTGGAATATTGTAGCGTAGTTTATAATATTAACGTGAGTCGTTTACGCAGTTTTACTGCAATCTTGCGGTAATCTACGTCAGCATATTGAAAATAATAGAGTCATACCTATTGGTTTAAAAGTTAAATGAAATATCTCAAGAAATTTTCAATAAAAATCACCAACTTAAAACTACAAGCTATCTGGCTGCATTCCTGACTATAGGAGTTCTCCAATGTTTCCCAATCAAGAATCCCTTCTTACTAATTCGTTAACAAAAACAAGCAATTATAACGTTTTGGCTCATTTCTTATCATTTCTGCAGCAACTAACAATAATTGTTGGTCTCACAGCAAGCCCGACGATCTTGCGTTATGTACGCTAAAACGATGCTACCTACACCTACGCTATCTGTTAAATACGTTAACCCTCAAACGAATGACGAAGGTTATACTTTAGCTCTAACATTTGTTTGTAAGAAGTCACTTTGCTAAGAAGACTGGTAAGAACGATTGGTGAGTCGGAGCTAATAATAACGTTGAATTATTATTAATTGGATCATTGAAGTGTTTATGAACAAAATGTTAGTAATTGAAGTCGAACGGAATTTCTCTTTAGTTTACCGTTTACTGGGTTAGATGCTATCGTAATACGTTAATAAGTACTATTAAATTTCAATCTGAACCAGAATGTAATTAATGTTTGCCAAGGTACTGACAGAGGAGATGTAAAGGCAAATGAAGAAATGTGAATGTTTCTAAACATTTAGGCACAACATTTTTAACAATAAAAGCTTGCCAAAGTAACATCCAAAGAAAAAACTATTGTTTAGTAAATATTTCTGAATTTTTGATTATTGAAATAAAATTTCGAATTAAGAAAACATTTTTTCCTTAATTTTTTATTATCGCATTATTAGCGTTCCTATAATTAAGGCAGAAAAGCTTTGTTGCAATTACTCAGGAAGTTTTCAACGCTATTTTTTGCTGGACGTGATTAAATCGATATAACAAGTGCATTGATAATGGAAATTGAGAATAAGAGGTTTTTATTTATCATCGACGCAAAAGCGTTGGATTTATTTTGTTGGTATAAATGTACTTCGAATGTTGATATTCAGCATTAAAGAATGAAACTGACATCAAAGATAAACATTTTTGATTGATCTTATCCTCTTTTGCTTTGAAAATAAACATAAAATTACTAATATATACATATACACAAATCAATTGTTTCATGTATTTGTAGAAAAAAATGTAAATACATCTCTATATACTCGGAATGTTACGATATGGTTTATCAATAGGTGTATATATATCTAACAAATACTTGAAAATAATAGTTGATTTGCAGTATTTTTTCGTACAACATGTTGCTTGAATGAACATTTCACAACTACGACTATTTTTTCCTACAGATGAATTATTTTCCTCCAGAAAACGTTATATACATATATCTCTAGATATTTTTTTCTTCAGAAAACGAACAGATAACTTTGAAAATAATGTTCATTGAAAAGGTTGTAAAACGAAAATGCATATTTCTAACAATTAAATACCACACCTCGAAAATAATTTTGTTTTTCCTCAAAATGTTCACCTCTAAAATTACAAAATGACGTAACTATTCTGTATAAAACTATTTTTGTTGCATTTCTTCCCAATCAAAAAAACGAAATATTTGTGAGCTGAGAATTTTCAATTGAAATTTTTTGTTGGGGTTGGTCAAACAATTTCGGATGGGATGAGACTATTATGAATTTTTTGATTATACTTTTTCATGTGACCACAAACTTATAATAAAGCTGAAATTAAATCTATTTTGTACATTAGAACCGAAGTGGGTAGGAATCAACCTTGTGTAAGTGGATCGATTTCTCTATTTCATGGGTGCGGCATTTGTATTTCTATATAATATTTTTGTGTAGATAAAATGATATGGCTATCTGTTCCTTCCACTTCATTTTAATTTTAAATTAACTGCATTAACACTCCTTAAAAATGTGTGTTACCGGTTTTGTTCTTTGCTGCTATTGTGCTAAAATATGAATAATTCGACAATGGTATTCAAAATATCAGGTGCAGAATAATAGGCTCAATTCTACACCAATGAGTATACGTGCCACATGTTCAAATGAGATTGCATATCGATAATATCAAACCAAACATTTGAACTTCTGGAACAAGAAAAAATGATTTAAAAATTTACCTTAAGGAATTATAGGAAATATTCTCGGTGCTGTTAAAAAGTAGAGATGAACTCAAATACTTAAAATTGTATATTTCGAAGTGTTACACTACCTGGAAACCTTTCTGTCTTACGACTCACTTTCTACACTTTCTAATAGTTATTACTATATAGCGATACTAATTTTTCGGTTTATTTTCGCTCTAAAACTGGTAAATATAAACCAATGAGACGACCTAGAGTCTAGAGGCTATGAGAAACGGCAACTTTGACGGATACATTTTTATTGGTTTTGAATTGCGGCTGGATGTCTAATAATTGCTAAGTCACAAAGGTATATCACATGCAGAAACTCTATACTCTATTTTACAAAGACAGAGAATAAAAAACCCTTGCAAAATGACCATTCAAAGTGCGTACCAGCTTGTGATTGTAAAGATCTGAATAATTGTGAATTTTATAGGCTTTAAGCAATATATAAGTGTTTGATACTGTGGATTCCCGGCCATCGCTGCGTCTTACATAAGAGTAGGTTGGATTACTATGGAGAAGTTCCACCTCTTCAACGATAGGGTCATTCTTGGAGCGGACATTCTTCCTCATGAGGATTGGGCCTGATACGAGCCACGATGGGATGGATTCCCCGACCGGGGTGCGCCTTGAAAATTTGAACATTCTTTCATGAGGGGTGGTATTTATTGAGGTGCACAGCAGCGAACGTACACAATGTAATGCTGGTTTTAACGCGAGTTCCCAGTTATAGATTGGCAGATTTTTGGACTTCAAATTAAGTCGTATCGTTCGCCATAACGTCCCATTTAATTTTTCTACTTGTGGATTATAGGGTTGGGTACGTGAAGATGCAATGCCATGGTGTCTCAAAAATGTTTGTAATTCTTCAGACATAAAAGAGCAGCCTCTATCACTGTGTATATACAAGGGCTGGCCGAAAGTAAAGAAAATATCCTTTAGGCACTCGATGACTGTTGCTGCCGTCACGTCCTTGCATAGAAATGCGAATGGATAGCGTGAGTACTCGTCGATTACTGTAAATATGTATTTGTTGGGTGTAGTCGATGGTAGTGGACCCTTGAAGTCGATATTGAGCCTTTCAAATGGAGATATAGGTTTTATTAGGGTTCCCTTTGCCTTTGCGAAACGTGGTTTTACTTCAGCGCATACTCTACATGAAGCAGTCATTTGTTTAATATCGTCTAGCGAGTAGGGTAAGTTTTTGACCTTCGTATAGTGATACATTCTCATAATACCTGGATGCGATAGGGCGTCGTGCAGCTCCATTATCTTGTTGGTATTCATGTATGCACATACTCTTGATAAGGCATCTGCAGCGACATTTTCGACTCCAGGTCTGTAAATTATGTCGTATTTATAACAAGATAACTCGGGACGCAATGGATCGAATTTGTCGTTCTTAATTTTCGATGAATGCTTTTGATCGAATACGTGGCTGACCGATTGCTGGTCGGTGATTAGAATGGAGTGTCGTGATATCAATAGAGGTCGCCATTTTCTTAGGCTATCAACAATTGCACACGCCTCTTTTTCTACCGACGCATGTTTTCACTCGCAATCTGATAATGTTCTGGAGAAAAATGCGATTGGGGGGCCTCGTTGTGAAAGTGTAGCGGCGATCGCAAAGTTAGAGGCGTCCGTCTCAACTGTTCATATTTCCTTGTCATCGATAGCAACTAGGGCCGCTTTTTGTATATCTGCCTTTAAGTGTTCAAAACAAGATTGGGCTTCATCATTTTGCGGGAAACTCTGGCAGTTCACAAGTGGCTGTATCTTAGTAGAGAAGTTTTTGACCCATTTTGCGTTGTGTGAGAATAGTCCCAGCGATCGTTTTAATTCAGCGGAATCAGTAGGCAACGGTGATTTTAAGAGCGGCTCGGATCCTTATCCGGTTTGATGACATTGTTTGTAATGGTGTAGCCCAGAAGGCTGACAGTTGTTTTGTTAAAATTACATTTGTCCTTGTTCAGTATAAGCTTGTATCTACTTACCGCTTTCTCGAATTTCTCTAGGTTGTCGTCATGTTAGTTTTCCCGCATCGTCCAGGTAGGCAAAACTTCCCTCAAGTTTTTCTTGATCGATAATATATTCTAGGGTGCGTTGGAAGGCAGCTACACAGTTTGTTACCCCGAATGGGATTCTAGTAAATTGATAGAGTTTTCCATCTGCGTCGAACGCGTTATAAATTCGTTCCCCTTCTAGTATGGCTACCGAACAGTAAGCAGAATTCAAGTCTATTTGACTGAAAACGTTGAATTTTGCGACCTTGGACACGATATCTTCGACGTTAGGTAATGGGTAAGCATCGAGATACGTGAATTTGTTAATTGTCCTAGAATAGTCGATTACTAATCGTTTACGATGATTGCTTTCGCCAACGACAAGTACCTGAGCTCGCCATGGGGAGATGCTCGCTTCAATGACTCCATCTTCAAGTAGGTTGTTGATTTCTTCTCTGATAAAAACCTCCTCATCTTCGGTACGCCTTCTTGATTTGATAGGTATAATGCCAGCGGACAAATTAGCAAATACCGACGCCGGTGGGACTGTTGCTTCCATAACACTTATTTGTAGAGGATCCATTGATCCTCCAAATCGCAATTCAAGTTTCGAGTGGTTTTTGAGCAGGTCGTGGCCGACTATGACATCAGCACACAAGTTGTTTACTACAAATAAAGGACGTTGCTTGTAAACGTGTTTGTCAATAGTAAGAGTAGCGATACAAATAGTATGTACAAAGGACGTGTGGCTGAGTGAGGCGAGAGAGATAGTCTGATAGTAGGGATTTAGTTTGAGTTTCATTGTTTGGGCGATATACTTGTCTATGAAGCTTACGGAGCTACCTGTCTCAATTAGAGCGTCAGCACGGACAGCATTAACGATAATTGAGACAGTTGCTGTTTTAAGACTTGACGGTGACGCGGCCGAGAAGATAGAGTTAATAATAACAATAATAATAATAATCATAATAATAGTAATATAATTTGTTGACGAATAAAAAATATGAAACGTATACAATAATGAAAAGTGTATAAATGATACATACTCGATAAGTGACTGAACACTTGTTTCAAGATATAAATATGAATACGGTATTACTTAAGTATACAAAATATTCAGCACAATATCAGAATAACGAAATATGTAGCACACTTAAAAAGAGATAAATAACATTAATTGTGCGTTACCAAACAATACAATAACCTAAAAAAACTTTAGAAGTACTTATGTCTCTATTTCAAAAGAACTGCCACAAACAGCAAATTGTACAAATAAAAATAGTTATGACCCTAACAACAATTCATCATTTTAAAAACATTGGTGGGGAAGAAAACGGCATTGCTTGTTGTTTTGTCAGCTGACCGACACACCTTGGAGAAGTGCCCGACTTTGCCACAATTTTGACACTCAGCTCGAAATGCGGGGCATGCAACTCTTCGGTGTACATTTCCTCCGCAAAAAAAACATTTTAATATCGCTGGGGGCGCAGCGGCTACGACTTCAGGACGACTCGATGATGGACTTGGCTGAGTTACTCTCTCTGGCGATGCTAGAGCATTCAGAATTTGATCGTTGTAACTTACCATTGTTTGAGAATCTTTCTGGGCCGTCTCAATAGTTTGTGCTTGTTTTATAGCGTCGTATAATGTCAGATTCGATTTTTCCAAACGACGTTCCTTTATTTTCGTCGAAGTTAGACCCGCTATAAAAGCCCCTCGTTTGGCTTGACTTTCATGTTCAACGGCTTAAATAGTTTCATACTTGCAGTTTTGAGCTAAGAGGCGTAGTTTTCGAACGTAGTCAGCGATAGTCTCACCAGGTTTTTGTTTTCTCGTAGTATGTAACGAGCCAATATCTCATTTTACGGTTTGGAGTATGTTTCTTTAGAATCTTGATAGCAACTTCATACGTTTTACTTTCCTTTATGTGTACATAAATATTCGTGGATAGGTGATTTACTAGTAACTTCAGCTTCACTTTATCTTCTATCATTGTACCTGATGGGGCCTCCGCTTCGAGGAAATTTTCAAACGTAGAGAACCAATGCTTCCATATAGTTTCGGCTCCGACGCTGCCTGGATCGACTTAAATATTTGGCAAAAGGATATACCGAAGAGTTTCCGCTTTTCGCCATTGTCTAAGTTAATTAAATTTATACATAAATATGCTAAACCTCGGAAATAAAGCTTCAATTAACTTAGAAGAAAACGTACAATTACAATGAGTGACAGATAATATGACACAATAAACAACAAGACACTTTGATTATATATCATTGGTGCACTTTGAAATCATAATAGTATATTATACACCAAGGTGGTGAAGACTGTTATTATTGACCGAGCACCAACATTATTTCGCGAGGGGCTTCGCCCCGAGCGGAATAAGGGCGAAGCCTATAACTGTCTTCATCCCGTGGTGTATATACAATTTTTTCCACTACTAGCCAAATTTAAGACAAAAATTGAAAAAAATTCCTTGTATAAATCGAGTAACACAAGAATGTAAATTCGCCTTTCCACTAATAAAACAATAATCAAGTAGTCTTATACAGATTGACATTTCCACTAGTAGAACTTATTTGTAAACAACAGGTGCGTTCATAAAGCATAACTTATGACTGAACCGTTGATGAGCTCTCACTGAGCAACAAATAATAATGGTTGACGTGTGTCTGCTGAACAATCATTTTTTTGGAAAACATTAATATTGAAATTATGGTTAGATACAATCTAATTCTTGTGTTATTAGATGATGGTAACATAATTGATATAAACAGAAATAGTATAACCCATGCAATAGAAGATTTTCAGGAAGCATTACCACATGATTATAATGTAAGAAAACGTGGTAGTTGTGAAGAAAACACGAATTATAATGAAGAAACAATTCCAGCGTATAATGTTATGTATCAAAGTGCGTTCACAGAACATTCACGCAACGGTTGTGTTTTCTGAACGCACCCAACGTCTGTAATTATCGCCATGCTGTAGTTACAGAATATCATCAGTCATTATTGCTTGAGCGCGAATTAAAAACTAATGGCATTTTTATTCAAATAATTTTATCGTGTTATAGGTAATTTCAAAAAGCAAATACTTTAAAAAGAATCTCCTGGGTACACAAAATTATGTTGCACAAGTTTTTGTTAAACTACTATCCTTGGATTCTAAAAACATTTGAATTTGTCCAATATTGACCTAGGTTAACAATAGAAATAGAGAAATTCAACTTTCCTGTAGGCTAGAAGACGCAATAATTGTCAACTTCATAGCTAGTAGTGGAAAAACTATTATTATTATATTGTATTATTACTACAAAAAAAATCTTCGACGCCCAGCCAAGTTTCATTTCATAAAAGTCCCTCCTCGATGCCTATCGAAGCATCTTAGAAGTCCATCCTCGATGCTCAGCCAAGTTTCGTAAAAGTCCATCCTAAGTAGTATTTATTTTTATTAAAAATGTATATAGAATTACCGGAATTGCAAAAAATAGCGTATACACCCCTCGACTAAAGTGACATTAATCCCTTATGGATTACTTCCCTTGGGCTCCGCTGCACTCCGTCCTCAGGAATCAAACACCACCCGCGGGATTAAATGGGTCACTTTAGTCGCTTGGTGTATAATTTACTATTATGTGACGTTACGAGGTACTGCTGTCAGATCGATAATCAAAAAGTTGTCATTTGGACGTTTCTCGAGTTGTTGTTATTGTCATGGTAACTTTAAAAAACGCGCGTTTTTGAAAGTTCGATGTAAACACGCTGATGCGTGCCTTGAATAGGTAAAATGAGGCACCAATAAAAACAATTTATGTACATTGAGAGAAGATAGAATTATTTCTGAAATTGGAAGTGATGAAATGTGGAAAATTCTGCGAGATATGAAATTTAGATGAAAAAAGTAAACAGAAAGTCGCTTTTCATCGAAAAAGATGATACTGTATGTTGAAAACGGAATTATTTGCGATCAATAAGAGATTTCCGCAATCAAAATAGAAAAATCTACGATTTGGACGAGACATGGCTAAACGAAGGTTACATCGTTGGAAAAATATGGTAAAATAAAAATGTAACTCATATTGGGATTTTGAACAATAGTTTATTAGCATTTGAGTCAATTCACACCGGAGACTATCACGAAGATATGAATGCTGATGTTTCTGAGGAATGTTTTTCACAAATGATAACTCTAATTCCGCCCAACTCGGTCATTATTTTGGACAATTCTCCTTATAATTCAAGAAGATGTGAGAAATTGCCTACATCCGCTTGGGAAGAAGCGGAAATCATTCAGTGGCTTTAAGATAAAGAAATTACATTTCAAGAGGATTATGTTAAAAATAGAACTGCTAGCAATGTAAATATACATAAACATGGTTTTCTAAAATATACTATTAACGAAATGGCAAAAAACCGGAATATTATAATACTTCGACTTCCTCCTTACCATTGCGAGCTATGAGCGGAGGTGAAAGGACTGGTGACATGGAAAAGTACCACATATAAAATGAAAGATATCCGTGCACATTTTGAAGAAGCTCTGGAACAAGTTGATGCAGAGAGATGGCGAAAATGCATAGAACATGTAATGAAAGAAGAGCGACAAATATGAAAATTAGACAATTCAATGGAACAAACATAGAGTCAATAGATGTAAATGTTCGAACCTGATGGAAATTCATCAAAATTACTAATATTTCGTGATCTAAAAAATATTAATAAAAGAAGAAATATCTGAATTAGAATGTAAATCGTTTTAAAATTCTGTAGTTTTAGTTGCATGTTAAATTAGGTTTTAATAATCTTTGTCTATTTCAAGCAGAATATACAATTAGAAAACTAAGAGTTCTGAATTTCTTATATGTAAGGTACGGGGAGAATGTAGATAAATGATGAGATACACATTCCCTAGTTAGGGCGACATGATAAACTGGTAGTTCGTATGTATGTAATGGACTAACGCTTTGTTATTAAATCCATTTTTATTTTTTCGCCCAACCTATCTAATATGGGAGAAAAGTAATTATACCCCATAAAAAGTTGGAATTTTGGATTTTTTTGAGTTATTTTTACGATTTTCAACAAGAGCAACACAACCAAAACGGTTTTTAGAAAAAAATCCTGTGTGTAATGTCGTCGTCGTTGCCATCGGCCAGTTTTCGTAACGTGTCATGCTAGCACGATACAGCCTCCTAAGTGCAACAATTCACCAATTTTATCTTTGAATATTGTTCAGGATATCTCACAGATGAACTCTATTGATTTTCAGCTCACCAAAGCTAGTACAACCGATGCTATGGTACTTGAAGTACCAAATTTTTGTCATTATGGGAAATGGGAGAATTTTCAGTTTGTTAGCACAATACAGCCTCCAGATACAAGTGACCATTTTATTATTGGATATTTCTCATAGATGAACTCTATTGATTTTCAACGGACTAGAGCGAGTACGGCGGGTCCTAAAACATCGAGATATACTACAGTTTTCGATTAATTTTGGAGAAATTTCGGTTT